>BCLH01001008.1:0-30557 GCA_001602315.1 Zoysia pacifica | reverse complement strand
GACCGCGCGCGCCGGCTCGCGCGCTCCGCCATCCGCCGCGCGCCGACGCTGGTGCCGCTCTTCGACCGGTGCTACCTTCCTTGCCGCCCCTGCCTCGCCGGGAATCCCGTGTTCTTCGTCACCGACGACCGCGTTCTCTGCTGCGGCCTCGACCTGCTCCACTTCTTCACCCGCGAGTCGTCGTTCCAGCCGATGGAAGTGGCATCCCCGCTGGCCTCGCCCGTGTCCGGCGCGAGCACTTCGTACACGCGCCGCAGCCTCGACGCGGTCTGCGGCGGCCAGGTCCCCCGCTGGATCGAGTTCTGGAGCGACGCCGCCTCCGACCGCCGGCGTCGGGACTCATCTTCTTCGGAAGCTTCCACGGCCTCCTCGTCCTCCTCAGGCTGCCCCTCGCCACCACGCAGGTCAACCCCGCGCTGGGTCGACAACTACCTCGACAATCTCGGATCAGTGCTCAGGAAAGGTGGCTGGAGGGACAGGGAGGTGGACGAGATGGTCGAGGTGGCCGCGTCCGGTCTCTTCGACGACGAGGAATCCCCTGTACCCGACACCGAGGCGGTCCTCGACGCGCTGGTGCTGAAAACAGACCGGTGCTCGGACTCGCTCCGACGAGCCGGGTGGAGCTCGGAGGACGTGTCGGACGCTCTCGGGCTAGACGTCCGGCGCCGTTGCAAGGAGCGGTCTCGCCTGGCCGTGCGGATTCCGCCGGAGATCGCCGCCAAGGTCCAGCGCCTCGCGCAGGCATTGGCGCGGCAGTGATCGCCCCCTAGGCCTAATTCTTTGTTATCTCCAGTCCCAATCTGAATCGAACCGCAATTGTATAATCCGGCCCATGTTCTCGCGCATGAGCACACGAGTAAACTAAGCCGTGTTCATGTGCGCCAAGCACCGTCTGTAAGATACAAAGTCCCCGTAACGAGAGCAAAAATTTGCAGTAGAACTTCATATTGCGCAGAAACATTATTACTCACCTGTTCCAAAATAAGTATTTTTTAAAAAAAATTCAAACATCTACTTTTAATCGTTGTTTTATTTAAAAAATTTATAAAAATATTATTTATTTTATTGTAAAATAATTCATTATTAAAAATATTTAAAATTATTTTTTTAATAAGATGAATGATCAAATTTTAAAAAGTCAAAAACGTTACGTACTGTTGGATACCGTTAGCATGTCGAACCTTTAACAGTCACGGCGGGTGGGTGCCGAGGCGATGCGGCTGCTCCTCGCCGACTCCGTTTGTTAATCTAGCGAACCTTCCTCCAATAGTTCAATCGGACAAACCAGCAAAGTGGCTAGTAGCTCTTGGTAGCTTGCATCAGTATACAACGACCAAGAGTTGCAGCCATGCTTCCACAGGCTGTAACGAGAGGATGTTTTCCTTGGGTGCTCGGCATGAGCAGACGTGCAACTGCTGCCTCCCGATCCTAACATCCTTTGCTGTCCAGTCCTTCAGCTTTTCCGCCTTTCCGAGCGACCAAAAGCTTCAGCAATCCTCATCCTTCCCTGAACGAACACCCATCATTGTGCTGTAGTACAAGTCACACGGATTAACGATTTCTCTATCGCGCTCGCTTTTCGTGAGCTAAAGGCAACGAACAACGGGGACGGACGGGCAACCGCGGACGCCGCAGCCGTTGGCCCATGCACGCACGCACGGGCGGGCGCGCTTCTTCCTTTCTCCAGCTACTTTGCTTGTGGAACGATGTATCCAACCCAAAAAGAAAGGCTTTGTCCGTTGCTTTTCGACGGGGGAGTCGCGTGCTAGCCGATGCCCATTTCGGTGCAGTATCACCGAGCGGCGGGCGGCCCGTGGACAAGGCTGGCGCGCTCCCGCTTTGCCTGTGATCGACGGGTGATCCGTCGCCAGCTTTGGTGGTGGCGGTGGTGGTGCGATATCAATGCACCAGCGGGGTTGCCGCCGGCCGGTGGGCGATGGCAGCTGGTAAAGCCCGCAGCGTCGCCTTGCGGTTGGCGCCTGCCCACTCCGACGTGCTCTCAGAGTTCTGAAAAAGGGTGCTGGGTCTGAGAGGCAGCCGTGCCCGGCAGTACAGTCCATGTTCTGACGAGCTGACTCTCCTACTATACATTTCGTGCGCTCTTCTTTCAAATTCATACTGCCACTGGGAACAGTGGATTTATTTATTTTTCCTTTGACGAGGAGGGCAAAAAAGGAAAGAATGAGAGGAAATCTAGAACGATAAAGTCAGAATTGCTCTCCTGAAGTCGTGATGTCTAATAGCAACTGCAAGGACAGGATAATAACGCAATAATTCCAGCGAAGGTGCCTGTTATTAGTTGACACCATCTTTGAGCCCCTCAACGTCTAATAAGCTTCTCCTACCTTTCGGCAGATGATTCAGGCCTCATTACCCTTTGCTCTACTACAGCTCTACTGAACGCAGCTTGTCTTGGTGCTCTTGGCTTC
Organism: Zoysia pacifica; assembly: GCA_001602315.1. Lineage (NCBI taxonomy): Eukaryota > Viridiplantae > Streptophyta > Magnoliopsida > Poales > Poaceae > Zoysia > Zoysia pacifica. The sequence continues at coordinate 28,128 of BCLH01001008.1, read as the reverse complement.
GCTTCACCTGCGAAACCAACCTTCACCTACCGTCGTAACGAACATGGGGTTCTCGGCACTCGTCGAATTGAAAACCAGCCCGGTGGACCTGAACCCCTGATCAAAATAGTCCGCGGTCTCACCTGTAGCAACCGGCAGATTATCTCGCAGCGCATTTCAAAGTCCGCCAAGACCCAAGAGGCACGCATGTTCCTCCGTGGTCCATCCGCTACATTGTCGCCTACGTACGATTCATCGACGACAGCACAGTTCACACTCGGCCGATTTTCCACCACCGTTTGGCGAAAAGATGTAAAGCGCGCGAAGGTTTGTTTGGCTCACTTGCCACACGAGGGAGCGGAGCACATACTGAACAGAGTATAGTTCATTACTCAACAGATTAGTAAGGGTGCGTACAAATGTTGCTGGCATGCTGCATGAGGCGGCAAATTATAGTTGTCACGCAGTGCACCGACGTCGGAGGACCACTCGCATAACGCAGAGTTGCTTCTGTATTTTAAACGGAACGATCTTTATTGCAAAAGCATCCGAGGTTCGTATACGCCTTAGTTAGGCATATAGGAGTATGTGCGCAGCCGTGCGTGCACGGGGCCGTGGTTGTCGAGTAGGTCTGGCTCATCTGCTCACCAGGGGGCACAGAAACGGAAACAACCATTGTTCATCATGGCTTCATGCCAGGACCACATAGTTTCGTTTATGCGAGTGTGCGCCCGTAACCGCAGCAGCGCAGCTGATCTCCATCTGATCCTAATCACCCCCTCGCCTAATCTTGTTGCTAGCTATGGACTGGTTGGCCGAGAAAGGGATGGCGCGAAGCATCAGAAGGCGGACAACTCCAGATCACCCGTTGCCGCATTATTCCCCCAACGAACGACCGTGATGTGTTCGTGGTACGGAGGACATAATATCGCATGGAATCGCACCTGGCGCACGTAGTACACCGTGGAGCGTGTGGTCCCCGTCGCCGGCCGGACCGGCGCTCGGGGCTGGGATCCGGCGCGCGTGCTGGCCGCGTCACTGGCACACGGCGCGCGGCAAGCAAAGAGATCCGATCGAGATAAGCAGAGATGACAAGGCAACCTAGGCTGCGAGCTGTGCGGCGCTGTAAAACTCGCTCGTTCGCGGTTGGCACGTACGGCGTGCTCCCCGCGGGTAGGACATCGGCGACTGCGAGGTGCGAGCGCCACATTCCTCAGGCGAGGCGCCGCGTGCGGCTTGCTGATCATCCGGCGAACGCGCCCACGCCTCCCACGCCCATGACCTCTGCTGCCAGCGTGTTACCGCAACGGACAGCATGGTTTTCTTGCACTACCAGAACGCCTGTGCTTCGTTGGGTGTTGTCTTGCTTCGTCGTGCTGGATGAAGGTACTCCCCCGCTCCGCCCCCCAAATGATTAACGGCGTCGTGGCTGCGCATGGACGCTGGTTGGTCACTGGATCGGCTTAGGACGGCACACGACAGCCGGAGCTGCGGCAGGTGTGATTTTATTCGGTAACAGCGCGGCTTTGTCCCTGCTTTTTGGGGCGGATCGACCTGGTTCCTTTGTTGGCCACGGAAAAGCGCGCGGTAGCAGCTGCCGTTCCCCGACGTGCTCGAAGCCTCGAATCCTAGGGATCGAGACGTTAATTTTTCTGCTCCTACTCCACTTCTCGATCGTCTTTCCGGGCGAGGGCGAGGAGGAGGAGTTCCGCGTGAATCTCCGTAGTCCGTGGTCCCATCCCCGTTCGTGCGAGCAGAGAGATCGATGGCGTCGTAGGATCATGTGAGTTAAGCGCCTGGTGCTACTGTACGAGTAGTACCTTGCACCGGACGGAGAAAATCACCACGCAAGGTCGCACGTGGTGCGGCAACGGGCGCACGCAGTAGCTCACGTGCGCGTCGTACGTCTCGCGCGTGAAGCCGTGGCGGTGTCTACGGGCCCCCGTGCGTGCGCCGAGACAGTGATGTCTCACCGCCGGTTCGCCGGGTCCAGTGTCCGGCACCGCACTGGTCATCGAGTGCAGCGTCGGAGGCACTACATGGCTACGGCGTAACGGCAACATAGGGAGCACAATCGCCGCTAGTTTGCTTTGCTCCTCTCACCGTAGCTCGACATTCATCGAGCAGCTGTTTGGCACAAGAGATGTGACGTCCAGGTGGCCTCAGCTGATCTGAGAAGAGTCGAGACGTTAAAGACGTCCCGCGCCGCGGACGCCTGGTTGTCGGACCCCGTCCGTGAGTTCTGTTACGTGCATTGTGTATTGTGCGAAGGGCGCAGGATGTATGGGCTAACTTCTCTGGAGCCCGTTTCAGCATGACGTCGGCGAGTCCAAAGCCCAACCGCTCAAAATCCCACACAAGGGCGGTAATCTCGGTCTCTCGGGGCCCATGTGGTGAGGTGACGCACTCCCTAAAAACAGAGGACAATCGAGTGGCACAAACGTAATTCTTAAGTTTCAACAAAATCAATACATGTATGAGAAACATAATGCAATTCTCAAGTTTCAGATTCGAGTGGCCCATGTATGATAACAATATGGATAAACAGATTGTACCAGTTGAAAAATACAGAATTCAACCATTACGTACTATTACATACAAGGAGCAACGCATATACAGTTCCATATGCTACAGCTAGCTATCAGATACAAAGATGTCAAAGATCCTACTCAATTTGGGTGCACGATGTTTATTGGGTCTCATCAATCTACTTACACTGGCCTCTAAAGTCATCCAAAGCTCTATGCTTTGGACTACTAAGAGCTATTCTTACGTCATCCAAAGCTCTATGCTTTGGACTACTAAGAGCTATTCTTACTGCTGCTGCTATACTCCTCTACAGCCTGTTAGATCTCATGGATGCCACTGGTACTAGGCAGGCAAACTAGTGGCACCGTGATGTCTACCTGGCTCAGCTCACCACTGGTTTTCGGCAGATAAACTATGTACAGGACACATGAGCCACCAGTTGTTTGCGGCAAGTCATCTACACTTCTTAGATCTCACCAGGGACCAGTCAATGTTCTTCGCAGGCACAGCCGTTTCTTCCGTCCAAATGGATCCTTCAGTATTTCTGGCATCTGGCGGTGGTCAAAAGAAATTGCAATCAGCATCACCAATGCAGGTACCTCAACCTAATGATGATATTATTTGTCAAGTTATATGTTCCCATCACGTTCTGTGGCCTGCTCCATATCACGCGACTTAATTTTTCCAAGATAAAAGATTGCCAAAGAAACATGTAATTTCTTGATCTAACTGATCCGCAAGTTATTTGAGCAATCCATAAATACAGTACTACAATTTTGAGGCTTTGAGGGAAAGCCATTGATATTATCATTGAGTCAAGACATGTATATTGAGAAGTGTCATATTGAAGATTAAATAGTAAATCCTCATAACCATGTGAATTTACAGATTGAACAATCTAGAACGATAAATGGAGCAGAAATTAAGTTACATTGAACTAAATATGCTGGAATGAAACAAATTCTGAAAAAAAAATTCAATCCAGTGGAATTTAACAAGTCAGAGACAAAAACCATTACTGGTAATATATTATAAGTTTAGTAAACGATTACTCTGGTAAAAAAATTTATAGCACTGCATATACTAATGGTGAAACATCATGGTGGAATGATCAGATTTTTATCATACCGTGTTTCAGAAGTATAAAGTGCAAGACAAATAGTAAGGGGGCACAAGATGAAGGAATTAAATTCTGAAGTACGTGGTTTAGATCAAAACAAAAGGAACCTGTCTGACAGTGCAGTAATCATGGTTTTGTTCACACAAATTGTTTCCTTTCTTGTAATACAACAATTAAGTAGCAGACTACTCCAATCTAGATATCGAAGACGATCTTAGCAAACCCGAGAAAACATTAACTAGTCATACAGGTGAACAATACGAAAGAAATTACCTCATTCTTCTGTGATTCCTTCATCTCTTCCTACATGGTGAGAAAACAAAGGATCAGCATTATGATTTATGAGGAGTATATTTGACGAATTGAGATGTGTGCTGGTTATTAACAATATGTAAAACATTATAGGAGAACATAATCACTAAGAATTGGACGTGTGAGCTGGATATCAATCCTATGTTTTGTGACATTTTTTTTTGCCAACATATTCGCTAAAAAGAATGTTACATGGTGTTCTGACAGATGTTTATATTTGTAATGTATCCAAAAATCTACATGGTGCAGTTTGATAAGCTGTAAGATACGAATACTTACTCAATGGACAAAATAAACAAAGGAAAAATAGTGGGGTCTACCATATGAACAATAGTAGAATGACTAGAACAATCCTCAGAGATGAACTAAAGTAGGATATCTAACATCGGGAGCACCAGAACTTTAAGAAAGACCACCTGTTTCCTCTCCAATTCCTTGTTCTGCTCCTTGAGTTTCTGCACTTCAGCTTCCAACTCCATTGTATAAGCCTATTACAAGCAAAAACATCGTTATTAAAACTCGAAACCTGAGAAAAAAATGCATGCATCTTATAAAAGGTACAAGTACCACAAGAAGAAAGCTCAGGTTCCACTGTACATTGATTTTGCATGTACTAACGGTTGCTATGCTACTCCATAATTCACCATGTCATGATTCAATAAAAAGACCCAGCACACCGAATTACTACTGCAGATGAATTTCCTGGAATCTCTATTTTCAGCTCAGCAAGACTGAGTCTTGAACAAACAGTGAAACATGAATAATTAAGAACAACGATTAGGACCTGTTTCCGGGCTCGAGACCTCGCCGCGGACTCCCTGTTCTTGATCATCCTCCTCTGCCTCCTCTCCACCACTTTCTCAACTCCGCCGCCATTCCATCTCCCGCTAATCATCCCCCCAAACGAATACGGTAGCGTCTCAGTCGGTGACGACAGGTCACCGTTGCCCTTCACGCCTGAATCAAGTTGGCTCACCGCTGTTTGCGCGGCCAGGGCGCCTGCTCCCATGCCCGTCGCCCTCGGCATCAGACCGTTGCCCAAGGTCAGATTTCCCATGCCAACCGGCGCAAATCCCAACGTTGCCGCAGCGGCGTCGTCGGCACCAGGGAAATTCCCGAAGGCGGTGGCGCTTTTAGGGGCCACAGGGACCGGCCGCGACGGCGGAGGCATGGGAGGCAGAACAGGAGCTGGGTTCTCCCGTACAACGCCAGCTTTGACCAAAAACTCCACCAGAGTCATCTCCCCGAGCGTGGACTGGCGCTGGGTCTGCTGCCCGGCGCCGGCGACTGCCCCCTCCTGCGGCTCGTCGTGCACGAGGTTGCGCCACACCTCATCGACCGTCTTGGTGCTGAACGTGCGGGGCAGCGTGAGCGATGAGCTCTGGCGCTGCAGCGGCGCCGGCGGCGCCCCCGGGCCCGCTGTGGAGGTGGATGCCATGGCATGGGTCTCCTCCGCGGTCCAGATGTTCCGGAGCAGCTCGTCCATGTTCATGGAACCGAAGTCCTTCCCGACGCCGCTGCCACCGGCGGCGGCACCGCCGAGTGTGCTCTGTAACTCGTCGAACGTTAGGGAGTAGACGGAACCCTGATTTGCCACCGGCGCACCATCCGCCACGGAGGACGGTCGGCGCTGCGACGACGACGACGACGACCTGCCGCTCTTGAACTCCATCGCTCCCCACCTCTCTCTCACTAGCATCCAAGCAAAGACGCGGCCAGGAGAGATCGGAGGCAAGGAGCTCGAGCTCAGAGCCTCAAATTAAGTCACTGCCAGTCACATGCGCTCCCCGAAAAGGCTCGAGGAGCTAGGTAGCCGCTAGCTCGCTTGGTGTGGCGACTGTTGAGGAACGCCGCTGGTGGGAGGGAGGCGGACGAGCGTGGCGCGAGCGGAGACTGCGAACGAAGGCGGCACAGGGGATCCAGGTCGTTGCGGCCTTGCGGGGGCGCAGTGGGAAACGGGAGTGCTTCGTCGGGGTGGTCGAGACGTGGCGCGCTCGCACGTACTCGCGGGCGCGCAGCGAACCAGGGACCACGTGGTGGCACGGCGTCCGTTAGTTGTTGCCATGGCGGCATACGGACAAAAATATCGTCCGCGCACGGGAGGCATGCAGTCCTGTCTCGGTGGCCGCCATGTGGGTCCCTTGTCGGCTTATCCTGTGTGGGGCCGGGAGTTCAGTCTCCCTGGCAGGTTTCCATAGCCGCCCTCTATCGTAGGCCGTGCTGCAGAAAGAAATTCAGGGGGTTTAATCAGTGACCGGATGATGTGGTGTGTTTCTTAATCTGTGCTTAAGTATAACTAAGGATCTCGAATGCTATATTTCCATTATTAATTTATTTTAAGAAAATAGGGTAACTTCGTTTGGGACACGCAAAGAACATGGGATGACAACAAATCACTGCCACCTCTTTTGAAACACATGAATTTCAAGATTCGGATTTAGGAATTTTTTTTCTAGAAATCCAAAGGGCCTCAACAGGCAGTAACCTCAACAGCCGTTTGACTTCATCTCAGTCAGATTTTGTACTGGCCAATGTGATACAATGGGCAACAAGGTCCTGTTCTGTTATGTGAATCACAGTTCAAAGTACTAACTGTCTTGCTCAAAATTTTCTCTGAAATATTCCAACAAAGCACATATTCTTATTGACAGTGGTGTTTCAAGAACATTCATGTGCAGTATGGCTAGCGCTGCCAAGTTTTTGTTCTTGAAGGAGTGTTCCACTAAAGTCAATGATCAATCTGCAAGTTCCTATCCAGGGTCGGTAAATCAATATGTTATGACAGGTGTCCAAACTAGGCCTGTAATCTGGCACCGTAAGTAGGATTGTTGGGAAAAACATCGCCATCAAACTGTAGACTGACGAGGAAGCAAAGGGACAGATTAAAATCCCACCAATTCGGCAACACCACCCGTCAACCAAGTACTAAACACACGTAGCAGAAGCGCACCATCGACGAGGATAATGTCAAAGGCACCTTATCTTACAAAATGGCCCACTAGAAGATAATGTTAAGTATGCCAGCAAGGCGAGTGAGGAAGAACGTTCGAAAACCACCAACATTCCAGATGAATGACGATGTTTGCCAGCCAGCTCAAAACGCATGCAGAGAATTCTAGCAGATCAGAGGAAATCAGTGGAGAGGAACCAAGTTTAGTAGTATTTGTGTTTCCCTGATACAACAAATATGCACTATATCAATTAATTTGAAAAGTAATTATATAGTTTTGAAAACTGATACATGCGATATATTTTCTTTTTATTTTTCTTTATAGATTAATTTCTAGTTTTACCTACTAAGATATAAGAGATGAGCACATGATCTGTTTTAGCATGGCTCTTATATATTGAATTCCCAAATTGTCATATCATATAGCAATGCATACATATATGTAAAACATTTCTGTGGTTCCTAGTGGATGCATGCAAAGTTTAAAAAAAGCAACAAATCAGCATGGCCCCTTTGCTATATCAACATTTCCGTAGTTCCTAGGTGGATGCAACATTTAAAAAAAAACTGGCACTCCGATGCGGAAAGCATATGCAAGGTAGCCACCAGCCACCATCCACAACATGTTTCTAAAGACTACAAACAAAAGCAACAAATCAGCATGGCCCCTTTGCAATATCAGAGTGTGTTTGGTTTAGCTGTGAGCTGTGAAAAAACAGCTGTAGAATATGAGCTGTGAGAAAGCTAAAAGTTGTTTTGTTTAAAGTAGCTGTGAGATTGTGAAATTGTAAGCTAATGTATATATATAGGAGTATATGTATATATAATAATTATAATAATATAATTATAGTTCTATTACATAATTATAATTATATAATATAATTATACAGAACTATAATTATGTAAAACATATAACTATAATAAAAGTATAATTGTAATTATATTACATAATTATAATTATATATTATATAACTGTACCTATAGTAATATATAATTACAATTATATAATATAATTATAATTATATAATTATAATACATATAAACTGATGTTCACAGCCCGCAAATGCATTTGCTTTTGAATAAAAAAAAGCTGCTTTTTCAAAACAAATTTTATAAACATTTATTTTTTTAGTTGAGCTTTTACCTTTTGCAAAAATAAAAACCAAAAACAGCTCAACCAAATAACCCTCCGCAGGGTCCTGAGCCTTAAGCACAAGCAGCCGAGTCAGGCAAGCACTGTTTTCTCCTCGTATTGGAATCGCACATCCTATGATCCACTGGCGATAAAATAAGCAAACTATGGTCATGCCAAGGCATCAATGGATCAGGCAGATGGAGCGTACGTCCAAGCATTCTTCCATGGTGGCTCCATTTTCTTTGGTCCCCGTGGTAGAATGTGCTGTCATGATTTTGCATCATCCCTATATAGTACTAGTAAGCGCAGGATCTTCGGAAAAATTACAGCCTCTGAGCTTTGGTCGGAGTACCAGTACTGCGCTGGCATCCAAAAGATCTCTGAACTTAAACCAAGAAGGAATATGTCTGCCCTGAAGTTTCGAGCTATCTCTGAGTTCTATTCTGTTTGTCTGGCACTCTTTTGCCCATTTGGTTGTAAATATTTCTCGTAGATTTGATCTCCGTTATCTAGAGCTTTATCATCCCATTCTGATGTATCTAAAAATTCTGAACTTGGAGCTGTTGTCTCCATGTCTGTTTTCCGTTATCATATAATGGAAAGGGGGTCACCCAGTTCGAAAAAAGGAATATCGATTCCTAACCATGAGAAAAGTCTTGATTGTTAAGAGTATAAAATGTGTATTTGGAAGGGGAACTTAGAGACACCAAAAGATAATAAAAAGCGTTTGCGTGCTAACTGGAGAAAGCGTTTATGTATTTCCATTTACGGAAAAGTTGAATATTCTGTGCTATTTGAGGCAATTTATAACCAAAAGAATTTAAAAGGCCAAACTTTTAACCTTGAGTATGTAAGTGGGACACAATTGCATCACTAAAATAATATATCCTTTAGAGTCTATCCTTTAAGTAGCTGACAAGTGGAATGTATTGCAGAAAGTTCTGTGGCATTCCCTTAAAAAAAGTTATGTGCTTATGAAATATTAGATGATTTATGTGATATTATCGAGCTCATGTATACATCAATATGGTTCTACCTAAATCTGTGCATGTCAGAGACAGTAAACATGATGATGTCATCATATGGGTTGAAACAATCTTTGCACAGTTCGCAAACAATGAGTCAACTAAAGTAAAGGTTGGTTGGCAATTTCTTTTTTTGTAAAAAATAATGCAGTCTTAGTGCAAAAGGAATAGGGCGGTATAGGTGCTGTGCAAGGGCAGCCTAATCCAGTTACTAGCAAAACAGAAGAATTACACGAAACTTCTAGCTTGAGCACACAATGAGCATCTGAATGCAACTCCACCAGAATAGCAACACAGGGTGAGCTTTATGAAGTACAAGTACGACTACAACACAGGATCAGCTTGACACAAGCAGGAATGAATGCAACATCGTATTGCAGATAATGGGTCCGTTTGGCTGCACTTCTTTTTGTAGCCGTTGCTACTGTCCAGCGTTTAGTGCTACAGTAAAATTAAGTTAGACGGTTGTACAGCGCAGCAGTTAAACCAGCTGCCAAACATGTCTAATACTATCACCAATTTGATCACAAGCAATTTCACCAGAATAGCAAATACTAATAACTCTGCTGCTAAAATATGTTATTTTCCTTTTTTAAACTGAAAATGTGTTAAAATTGCAAAAATACACAAGGATCGAACCTCCCGTGAATGTGTACGAATCTTATGCTAAGAAAACCTCTCGCCATCAATGGATGCATGAATGTTAATCAGCCACGGCGAATTCCCAGCACTGTGCGCAACTAAGGGCCTACGCTGATGTGGCACACATTCTAGACCGAGCTACCTGCCAATCTTGGTGTTGGGAGGTGACAACAACATTTCACTGCCCCGTCCTTCATTTTTCCATCGCAAGGACGCTCCGTAGACGACGCGAGCCAAGCGTGTTTCACGCCTTCTTTCGGAGATGGTGACCATTGAGAGCGGATCGCTCATTGGCTCGCGGCGTTTTCACTTGCACCATCCAACTCGCTCTGATCTGAGTTGTTGTCACCGTATTAAAAATCAACAGCGATACAATTTAAGAACAGAGGGAATATATTTTTGACATTCGAGATCAGCAACTTATAACCACAAAACGGTACTGATGCTTCGGCACCAGAGTATAGATAACTGCGGGATTCACAGCCTCACGTCCTGCTAACCAGCTTCGCGCCACTGCTCTGTTCGTGTTTGCACTGGAACCCGGAGCGATGGATTCCGGCAGCACCGACATCGTCTTCGAGTGCAACGACTTCCGACTATACAAGGACGGCCACGTCGAGCGTGCCAGCGGCACCGAGGACACCGTGCCCGCTGGCTTCGACGCCGGCACCGGTGTTACATCCAGGGACGTCGTCATCGACGCCGTCACCGGTGTCACCGCGCGGCTTTACTTGCCAACCATCCAGACGGCCCCGCCGACAGAGTCTGGTAGCAGCAACTGCGCCACGACCAAGCTCCCTGTCCTCGTCTTCTTCCACGGCGGCTCCTTCGTCGTCGGCTCGCCCGAGCATCCCCAGTACCACCGCTACGTCAACTCGTTGGCCGCCAGCGCCCGCGTCGTCGCCGTCTCCGTCCGCTACCTCCTGGCGCCCGAGCACCTGCTCCCGGCGGCTTACGACGACGCCTGGGCCGCGCTCAACTGGGTGGCATCCGGCGCGGACCCGTGGCTTTCACAGAACGGGGACCTCGGCCACGTGTTCTTGGCCGGCGTCAGCGCGGCGCGAACATCACCCACAACGTGGTCATTGCCGCTAGTGCCAGCGGCTTGGACGCCTCGACGTCACCAGTGCGCATAGAAGGCGTCATCCTGCTCCACCCTTCATTTGCTGCCGAACAGAAGATGGAAACAGAGGACGATAAATTCTGCCAAGCAAACCGGATCGATGGTTATTCATCTTCCCCGACGCCAAGGACGGTCTGGACGATCCAAGGATTAACCCGATGGCGGCCAGCGCGCCGAGCCTGGCGAAGCTGGTGGCGAGAGGCTTCTGGTGTGCACGGCGTCGGAGGACCCCAGGGCGCCGAGGGGGCGGGCGTACCGCGACGCAGTGTGGAACAGCGGGTGGCGCGGGAAGGTCGAGTGGTTTGAGTCGAAAAACGAGGTGCACGGCTTCTTCATGCCCAACAACGGAGGCCCAGACGCAGTAAAGCTGATGGACCGAGTAGTTGCTTTCATTGCCGGGCATTAGCTGACCTTGATCCGTTACGATTTGCTACTGCTCGTTACACTATCTACTACACAGTCTATAGCAGTACATGGAAATAAGGAAGCACAATAAGAATCATATGATGGTTTCTGAAAGGAACTGTATCAGCGAACTTGTCAAAACCTAATAACGAAAATGGAAAGGGATCACTCTGTTCTCAGTTCTCACGCTCCACATGTATTATCATTCCATACCTACCGAAACTTGGCTAATATGTTCAGATATACTTCATCTGTTCTCAAATTGTTGTTTCAAACTTAATTTTACTCAGCAATAGTAGTTTCAAAAACTTAATTTTACTCAACAATAGATATAACCCCAGCTTTGCTGCCGGACCTTTAAAGCACAAAATCAATATACCACGGACGAACTGTGCAGGAACGGAAAATGATGAGCCCATTAGTTAAACTGACTCATCGTGATATAAGCCTCATAAAAACTATCAATTGCTAACAACTAATAGTCACTAAGTATTAAAGAAGCAATAGAACTGCCGGCATAAGCTTATTTACGTCAGCTTAGGAAGTTTTTTCCTAGCTTATCTAACGGTTTCCTCGCAAAATAAAGCCTATCCAGGTTACCTAAGGAAGTTTCTTCCTGGTTTTGTGGTATCTAAGCTTTGAAAGTTTCTTAGGTGCATAACCATCAGCATAAATGAATAGTAGTATTCCGGTATGTTAAACCATGGCAACATATTTTAAGCTACAAAATACTACGACATGCAGAATAAGTGACCGAATGAAATTGAATCCAAATTACAATAATATAGAATATATTTATGGTGGCTTGCAATCTGATTTCACACATAAGCGCAATCTGAACCACAGGACAACAGATCATGAGAAGGCCTCGACAAATCTTCCGACCAGGCAATTTCATAATGATTTGAATTAGTGGCAAATCATACAATTGCTGTTTGCCACGGTTCATTAAAAATGATTTACTATTAACAATTGTTGGATATCGCAAAAACAAAGGGAAGCTGATTTTCATTTTTGGTTGAAAATACGATGAGCACATTTAGTGGTTCATAGCAAATGAATCAGTAAAAATGTTGTAATTATCTTTATTACCTTGTGAATTTTTTTAAAAAACAATAAAGTGAAGTTAAACTTATCAGCCACAAAAACGAGCCATAGAACACTTACAACTTCTCCCAAGATAGTACTACAAACAAAGCAGCTCAGAACACCATAGCAGCAAAGTGAGCACCATGAAGGGAGTAGCCATAACAATAAAGTATAGCCAGTACAAAATACAAGCTAACAAAAACCTCTTTTCCTTTACTACAGATCAAGTGCAAAATCTACTTCAGAGATTTGCAACACAACAAGGCAAGCTCGACAACGCTAGCTACAGTGCAGGAAGATAAGGCACACATAAAACATACAGGTTATCATGTTATATATAAGAGCCAGAAATCATTACTCAGCCATCTGCAGTAGCAAAAGGGTCATGTGAAGGTCCCACGTCATTGCCAATGGTCCTCTGCACCAAGCGCTGCAAATCAGCCATAACCTTGTGCTCACGCTTTGCCTTCTCCTCATAGTTAAACATGGCCAACGCTCTCTTGTCCTCAGCACTGTAAACCTGATTTTCCTTCCTGATACGGATTGCATTCATCCTCTGATGTCTACTTCCACTCATCACATACCCCAAATCCTCAAACTTCTGAATCTCCTCAGCAGACAGACCGACCTCACCACGTCGAGGGATACGCTTTCCTTGCTGAACATACTGAGCGATAGCATCACCTTCTCCAGGCCTTAGTGCACCACCATAGCTAATATGGCCTTCTGCACGTGGAAGTGGCATTGGTCCGACAGGCATATCATTCTCCAAGGCTGCCTTCTTCTGGGCCTCAAGCATTTCTTTGAACTTGATCGCTTCTGGGTCAATCTCGGGCACCACTGTTTCATCAACTTCCTTTGCAGCAGCATCAGAATCAGAAGAGACCACTTCTTCGGAATCAGACCGTTTGCTCCTCTTCATCTTTGAGCTCTTACTCTTTTTCTTACTGTCCCTCAGGCTGGAGCCAGGATTCTCTTCCTCCTCCTCGGAGCTTTGTTCTGAGGCTGATTCTTGGCCTTTCCTCTTCTTCCTCCTTGAACTCCTACCCCTCCTCTTTGATTTCTTATGTCTCCGTGATCTCTTCTTGCTCTTCCTATCTCTAGAGTCCTCGGAATCATAAGAGACCTCTGAATCATCGTTGCTCTCACTATCAGTAGCACTCTCAGAATCATAAGAGCGGCGGCGATGGCGACGGTGGCTGCTTCGCTTGCTGCTACGGCGACTACTGCTCTTCCTCCCTTTCTTCTTCCTCCTAGCATCCTCAGAATCGCTGGAATCAGATAGGCTTTCTGACTCACCAGACTCAGACTCTGACGCATCCTTGCTCTCCTCCTCACTGCTCTCCGATGATGCCTTCTTCTTCGGGGATTCCTTCTTCTCCTCCTCGTCGCTGTAACCATAGTACTCCTCGTCGCCCTCGACTCGTGGGGGGCTGGGCGTGATGTTCCAGATGCACCGCTTCTTGCTGTCACGGAGCTTCTGACGCTTGAGGCGGCGGTACTCGAAGTATGGGAGGCCCTTGAGTTCCTCGTCGTCGTCGTCAGAGGACCAGGCTCCACCGCGGCCCCCGCCGCCGCCGCCACGGGCGGGCGGATCGAAGTCTCGGTCCCGAGCCCTGTCCCAGTCCCGGCCGCGGTCGTTGTGGTAGGGAGACCACTGGCGGCGGCGGTCGCGGTAGAGACTAGGGGAGCGTTCGCGGCGCCGATCACGGTAGGGGCTGGGGGAGCGGTCGCGGCGGCGGTCGCGGCGTGGGGAGGACGACGGGGACGGTGAGCGGTGGCGGCGGGGAGAGGGCGAGGCGGAGACCCTGGAGCGGCCCGGCAGGCGCACCACCGCGGACGCGAGACGATGCTCCACGCGGCCCATGGAGGCGGCGACGGTGGGTCGCCGGATCGGGGTGGTGGCGATTTAGGTGGCGAGAGATTTGGGGGATGCGTGTAGGGTTGATTTGTGGCGAGACGAGGAAGATGAAGATTCCTCGGGGTCGGTTCGGGTCACGTGTGGGCTAGGCCGCGTCCGCTTGTTGGGCTTTGTTGGCCATGACTATTGACTAGTGGAGATTTGGGCTTTATTTTGACGTGTATGGTGAAAGTATGAACTATAATTTGACAAATGGGCTGAATTATATGGAGTGATATTTGGGTTTGTTGATCACGGGCTGTAGCCCATGAACCTTTTTCCTTTTTTTCTTTTTCTTCTGATTACAGTCTTATTTCTCCGGTTTTCAGACCTAAACCATCAATAGATAATCGATCATTTGATCCATAAGCTTAAGTTCCAAGTAATCTGAGATATAGATACTAGAACCCCACCAAACGAATGGGCCACTGTTCAGCTAGAATGTTGAGATTTTTTTTTGTTTGCGAAATGAGCTCTGAGGGCTTTTTATAATTTAATCATCTCACTAGAGCGTTCTGAAATTTATATCCAAAGAAGAAAAAAAAGATGGTTCTGATATATGAAGTGGGACGTTGTTGTCGGCGTGTTGAGACAAGATCCATCCGTACCCTCGATCCACCGTCCACAAGACAGTTTTCCACGACTGAGCAGTGTAACTTCGCACAAATCTCTTGTCCGGCCAAGCTCGTGCGCCATTGATCAGGCGAAGCAGAGACCGGATCACAGGACCACGGGCGCCGCCCAGCTGAGCTCCCGGACCACCATCGCGGGGCAGGCGTGCGTTCAACAGTTCAAGTACGGTCCGGCCGTCGTGGCGTACGTCGATCGGTTAGCCCTCGCCAGCGGCATCGGCACCACGCACGCTGCACGCATATGTTGGCATTGAAGCTGGCGTCACCTACAAAAACGACCTCGCGTGGTGCCGGCCGGCCGGGCGGTCCTGCCGCATAGGTCCGCTCCCTCGTTCGTCTGTCTCGCCGGCCGGTGTCGTTGAGAGTTCGAGACAGAGAGCGCATAGGTGGGGGTCAGCCGGCGGAATAGCCGCCCAAGCTAGCGAGAGCAGAGCCGGCCCATGTGGCCCTTCGCTTGGTCGGGCGGCAACACTGCAGCTTCGCGGCTCGTAGCTGCGATGGAGCAGTGGTAATGGGCCTAATGGCTGTGCCGAGAAAGGACGGAACCATACAAAGCAGACCGAACGAACTGATCATGGTAGCCACACGGCTGTACTGATCCGCACTGGATTTGAAATAGATGTGCATTAAATTTTTAACTGTGTAAATAGCTCGCTGAAATGATCGTATACAGTTCAGGTGCTCGGCCGATTTTTTTGATCCGTGAATGATAACCTATTGACTGCTCGTATACTTGTAGGATGTTGATGTCATTGCAGAAACGAAAATCTAAAAATTCTTGGGAGATAGGCGAATCATGCCAAACAATACTACTGAGGAAATTCCAGTGGCACTGGAAGACCCAACACATGACTGTAATCTTGTGACTCCATATTGCAGAGCATATGCACAGTAAACAGAAGCTTCATCTTCTTCTGTCCTGCATCGCATCATTATCTCCTCTGGTCTCCCCTGAAGAATTATTCAAAGCAATATTAACATGTCTATCCCCTCCATCGCCATTGGTGGTTAAGGTGCATGCATCCTGCGCAGCTCATCCTTTCGCGAGGGCAGCATCCACCAGCCTTCCTTCGAAGCAGTTCCAACGAGGGTTTGGTGCACAGGCCCAAATCAGGGCCGGCCCCCACACGCTGATCGCGATAGATCGGGGGGCTTAAAGCTAGGCATTATTTGGATTGGATCGTTCGAAAGCCACAGGTGCTTTAAGCCTTTGTATAGAACCGCCCACATGTCGACCCTCTCGAATCCCTATCTATTCCAAATCAGACAACATCAGTGTTCGAGTTAGGAAAAAAAATCAGACCAGTGCTGAACAGACCGACGATGTGACATGTTTGTTCCTCCTCGTCCTTTCATTCTAGGACACGGGCAAGATCAGCTGCACTGCATCTCGGAAAAATCATGGCAGCTCATCGAGAACTAATTACTAGTACAAAATTAGCTGTTTCTTTTCTTACGTGCGGCGAAACGTCATTAGTACTGCAAAAGCGCGTTTCGTTCATCACCAAATCTGCAAACAGATCGAAAGGAGCGTCAAAGGACCAAAGGGGACCGAGAATATCAGGTTGGTCGGAGGGAGAAGATACGGCGCCGTCCGTCGTGGTGGTGCTGCGCTGCCGAGACGTTGCTGCTCCTACTAGTCTGTGTTCCAACACTGCCACCTGAACCTCCCGTGGCTTGGACAAGGAAGGAGGGGATGCATGCACCTGCTGACCTGCGCCTGAGCGTGCCCCCGCAAGATCTCGCGCGAATCCTGTACCGAGCCCGACCTCGCCCCGCCCGTGGCCCGCGCGCGGGGCCGCGGCGTCCGTCCTCGTGACGCGTGCCCAACAGCGACTGCGACCGGGGCCGGCGGCTTTCGTGGCGGAGGATACGTGCCGCGCATCCGGCCGTGGTTCCTCCCAGGTGGCGGCGATCCGGCAGGTTGATCGCTCTGTTGACTCGGTGAGGTCTCGGATGCTGTCAATCCGTCGCGACGATTCCTTTCCGATCAACTGAGACCGGGAGCTGATGCTGATTGGAGCTTGGTGTTGCCGACAGGTAATGGGCTGACTACTTCCTAGCTTTTGAGGATGTTCCAGCAGCATGTAGTAGTATGTGAATATCTACGCTGCCAATTGACATGCCATGATCGTAAAGACGCAGAGAGATGAGGCCTCCTTTTAAGGATTTTTTTTATTTTTGCATTTTTCTGTTAAATTAAATTAATTTTTGTGAAATTTTTACACAATTTCAATAAAAATATTGTGTTCTAAAAAGCCCTTAACCCTCTGATCCACAAGATAGTGTATTTCTAGGCAGTGATAAAACCTCTCGGGTTGTCGCTCTCGTTTGGTGAAAACTGCAGCATGTCTCGTGAAACAGACACGATCCATCCAACAGAATGACCGCCGACTGGACCAAAATTTATGGCGGAGATTATAATCTCGTGGTTCAGGAGCAGCATGGCTTCGCTATTGACCTCATTCACAAATCGATGCGTTAGTCTTACGTGCTTAAATGTGTCCATAAGTAGCGTTATGCCGTTATCCAGCATGTTGCATGGCTATGTTTACCTTCTCCAAAAACCACTCTGTTTCAGCAAGCATTTTCTGTTCCAAAGGGAGAATGCTCTGCCTCCGCTGCTAGCTAGGAGTAGTTTATCCTGCATCTCAGTCCAAAAAAAGGTTTATGCCACTATGGAGACCGAAGATTTGAAGTACATAATTAAGCTCCATCTGAAGCTTCCATGCATTGTTGCTCCATCTGAAGATTTGAAGTACATAATTAAGCTCCATCTGAAGCTTCCATGCAGTGCATAGAAAAAAATGAACAATGATTGAGCCTCACAAACCGCACTATTGCCGCAGGATCAACGACAGATCTTTTACGCTGTTATATAATCCGTGTTACAACCATGTGAGGCATAAACAATTTTAGCAACGGCGACCGATCGTCCATGGATCTGTATCGTACATGCTGGTGCTGCAAGCTCGTAAGCCAGCATTACCGAACACTGTCCGTGGTGGTGGTGGACCAGCTGCCTCGCTCATAATTCCGCAACGGTTTGGAAACAACGGCAACCACTTCCTCAGGCACCGAACTGTTCCCGCGTATTCATGGCCGGTGGACGACACTGCCACATGCGGCGACGAAAGAGCGCCCGACACAAAACGGTCACACACCTGCATGCTACGGGCTCGGTTTACGGTTGGAACCTGCCTTTTTGGATCCCGCTGAAGCAGGTAATTCGCCACGGAGCGTTTACCTTCCCGGGCCCCGGCAACCCGGCAGCGCTACGGAGCAGCGACCAAAGTTTTCTCCCGTCCTGCGTGCGAATGGTGGGGCAAGAGCACGACGGAAACGGGCCAGCCGACGAAGGAAATCGATATGACGAGACAGATGCGGCAGCGCGCGGCCGGCAACGGAGACCGGAGACACGACCATCTTCGCCATTGATGAGCGGTCAACTTGTGCTGTCGGTCGTTTTGCCCGGTCGCTTGCGCCGTACTCCATATGATATGAACGGAGGATTGAAATGACATATCATTCTTGATCTTGTCGTTCATGTACTGGAGTACATACGGACGAAAATTGTGGATCGCAATGCAGTCTGAGCGAAAATATGAAGCAGTGCATCCATAGAGGTACAAGAAAAATGTGTACAGTACAGCCTAACTGGGTAATACACCGTACGTGCATGCACGGGCTGCGAGTCCAACAAAAGCATGGAGCAACCACGTCGCATGCGGCTACAACAATCGATAGAGCTGCAGGTTCCTATGTTTACACAGGCATGTGATCATGCACGATGCCCACACGACACTACTACGACGACGACAGCAGAGAAGACCATCCGATCGAAGACGCCGCCGCACCGGCGGGGACCGACGCGAGGTGAGGCGGTGAATTATTGAGCGTTCGTTACAGTTCCCCGCCGTGCGGGAGCGCGTACTGCCACGAGGCGTGGAAGGCGGGGTAGGCCGCGCCGAGCGCGGCCGCATGGTGGGTGGCTGCCGCGGCGCGCTCGAGGGACTGCACCTGGGACTTGAGGAACTTGACGTAGTGGATGGCCTCGTCGAGCATGGACGCGGTGTCCATCTTCGTGCCGCCCGGGACGAGGCGCTGCAGGGTGCGGATACGCTCGCTGATGCGCTCCCGCCGCAGCCGCGCCGCCACGCTCTGCGGGTCCTTGGAGATGCGCACGTTGCGCCGCTTCGGCGGGCGCACGGCCTCCGGGTCGATCTCCACCGGCTGCAGCGCCGCGATGTGGAACATCACCTCCCGCATCGCGTCCGCCGACGACGTTGACGACCCCAGCATCGCTCCGGTGGGGGCGTCGGCGCCCGGGGACAGCACGTAGTGATCCTGCTGGTGCTGCTCGGAGCCGCTGATGGCGGTGTAAGCGGCCGGCGCGGCGTACTGCCCGTCCGGACTGCCGGTGCTGATGATGGTAGGTGACATGTACGGCGGGGGTGAGAAGCAGTGGGACTGTGCGGCAGCTGGGGTCTGCATGGGGGATATCGGCGGCGACATGGGCGCCATCAGCGACTGGTCGAGCGCAGTGAGCTGCTCCAGCTCAAGCATCGTCTTCATCAGCTCGAGCTGAGCTTCAGGGCTGGAATTCAGCAAATCAAACTCCATCAGCTACGATTTGGATAACGAACTAGCTGGTTCGTGGACAGGACTGAGACTACGAGGAAAAAGACCAGAGATCGAGCTCGGTCGTGGGCTATGGCTATTTCAGGAAGGTCTGGAGGTTTTTCGAGCTGGTATGTGCCGTTGTTGAGCTGCAAGTGAAGAGGCCTATTTATAGTGAACGCAGCTCGTAAGAACCTGTGTGTCCCTTTGGGCCTGCCGTGGGGTCATTGTATTTTTGGCAGTGAACTGGTCAGTGGTGAGGCAGTTTCCTCTTAGCATCACCTAGCACTCTCTCTCGGTTTTATTTTCATTTCCCATCTCGTCGCTCCTGCCCTTTCCGCTGCTTCCGCGAACTATACAGTAGTACTGAACACGTCCAGTATCCATATAAGCTTTCGTTTTCCTAATCGTCGTCACGAAAAAGACGTCTCAAGGAGCACGGATCATCAGCCGATCTTGCCCCCATACTCTCTCCGTTTTTTTAACCGATGTTGTCATTGATTTTTAAAATAAATTTTGATTATTTGTTTTATTTAAAAAATTTTGTTCGTAAAATTTTTAGTTGTGAATGATTTCGAAGAATGCATCCTATGCTAAGACAAAAACACCATAACAGACACAAAAATTTATCGAGTTTTGGTTGAGACGTCGCGATCCGTCTGATACCCCTGTCTGAACCTCTCTGTATCCTCCCTTTCGGTACTCCAAAAAGCATATCGCCACGGCCACCGGCAAACTTTCGCCAGCCCGCGACGGCTTGACACGTGGAAGCCGTTGTTGGCGATCGCTTTTCACATGCATGTTGCAGTCCACGATCGCTTTGCTCCGCCGAGTCGGACTGATGGCACTCTGGTTCTGCATACGTGCAATGAATCGCGTGAGAGTTCTCTACGGTCATGCCTACGCATCGTATGCGAGCGTTCTGTACCTTGCAGATAAAAAAACCCGGACCCGCCTCGAGCGTCTCCGCGGCGCGCGATCCGACCGCGCGCGCGGCCGCCCACAAGCCCGTGACCAGGTGGAGTACAGGCATGTTCCGTTCGTTCGCTTGCCGCCGGTGCTCTGCGTGCGTGACCACACGCCACCGGCGTCGAACCCGACAGCGCGGCCTTCCGCGCTGTAACGCCTACACGCATGGAGTACCGATATCTGAGCAACGCAAAATATACACTCCTGCGTTTGCCGGCTTGCCGCTGCCGGCTGCACTTTTTCGGCGGCTCTTGACCAAGGTTTCAGAATACCGGTTTGTCTCGAAATCTAAAACTGGTCGGCATCGGTTTAATTGAGTTTCGTAAAAACAGAAAAATAGCTACAGTAAATCAGAAAAATAAGATAAATTAAAAAATCAAATATTTTAAAAAAACTGGCCGGTTTTTCTGGTTTACCTTTTTGAATTTGAAATTAAACTGGTTCGAGCGATTTTCTACCAGTTTTTCTGATTTACCGGCCGGTTTGACTGGTTTATCAGATTTTCAAATTTTTTTGAATTTTTTTTTATTTACTAAACCAAAAACCGGCCGGTTTTCTAAACCGAACCTGACTGTTTTCACTGAAAACCATAAAAATCGGCCGGTTTTGTGAACCCTGCTCTTGACTCAGGGATCAGAGCAAACTGAGCAGTAGAAATTTTATGGTTGTTGACCAGGATTTCTGCCAACTTCTTTTGTGTCCATGACAAGGTTTCAGAAACCGGTTTGGTCTCGAAAACCGGTCGACACTGAAAACCAAAAAAACCGCTACAGTAAATAGAAAAACTGGGCAAATTCAAAAATCAAATTTTTTATAATAAACTGACCAGTTTTCCTTGTATATTGGCTAGTTTTTTCGATTTACCCTTTGAATTTGAAATCAAATCAATTCGAGTGGTTTTTTACTGGTTTTTCCAGTTTACCGGCCGGTTTGACTAGTTTTCAGATTTTCAAAATTTTTTGAATTTTAATTTTTTTATTTATTAAACCGAAAACCGATCGATCTTTTAAACCAGATCAAAACGGTTTTCCAACAACTGTAAAAATCGGTCGATTTTGATCGATGTTGTAAACCCTGGTCCATGAGCGGCCCAGGAGCTTGACCAGGGTACTCGCAGCCAGGCCGGGCCACACTCCCACACATACAGGCTTGTAGACCTCATCAACGATGGGCCGATATAGACAGCGACAAGCGAGCCCGAGAATGCGCTAACCAAACCACTGCTAGCTGGGCTGAAGTTCTAAAAACAAAACTAGTTGGGCTACAAAGTTTTTTTTGAGACAGTTGATCTGCAAAGTTTACAGGGCCGATCGGCGCTTAAACCCGCTCACGGCTCACGTGTGCTGCTATCATGGCAGGGATGATGAGCAGAGAGAACCCGCATCCGCCATCCGGCCCGCGTCTGCCCCAGATATCTTTGCCCAGTTTGATCGGCTTTGATTAAACCGTAAAAAGATCCCCCGCGTTGTGCTCGCGGCAGGCTTTAGGGCCGGGGCGGGGGGTAAAAAGAGAGCTTCTTTTGATGGAGCGGAATGAAAAGAAGAGAAGCGAACAAAAGGAGCTGCCTGCCTAGCTCATGCGTGGTACAGCCGTCGACAGACGCTCTCTTGGTCGTGAGTGGCACGTGATGGGCAACAGGCAGGCAGGCAGCCTTTTTCGGGTTCGATCCGTCCCTGGCCAGCGTGAGTCTAGGAGCTCGTTCAAAGGTGCCGACTTCGTCTGCTTCGTCGTCGGTTCGTCGTGTCTGCCTGGTACGCTTGCTTTTTCTCCTCGCCTGCCCGGCCGGCTGGCTGGCTCTGAATGTGACGAGGCAGGCAGAAGAATCATAGGTGGTCGAGGTGCAGGTACTGAGGTACTAGAAACAGTTGAGTGAGCAAGATCATTCATTCAAGGAGTCATGGCCAGTAATGGTGCCTGAAGACCGAACAATACGTCCAACACGTTCTGCTTGCGCGCGCTGTAGTCGCACGGCGCCATTTTGTTCCGATCACTCGGCCAGTTGGCTTGACCCCTGAAGCAGTAATTAGCATAGATCCATTAAATCGTATGAGTAGAAGTAGCTGTATGAACCACATGGAAGCGTTTCAATTTGGATTTCGATTTTCAAATGTGCAGCTATAGCTGGATGTGGCTCTCGTTCGAATGTTTACTTTGCAGGATAAGAGAAAAAAAAACATCGCGAACAAGCAGTGATAAACTTTCCTCCTCAAAAGCTGAGACACGAGAGGTAGAAAAGCAGAGAAGTTTCTGTTTAACTGAGGGCCTACCTCAAGATCTCCTCAAACATCCTTTGAGATACTGTACGTTATCTTTCTTCACTTTTGCAGAGACCGAAGCAATGATACCGCATGGTAGAAAGCCGTCGCCGCTTTTTTTTTATTAAGAACAAGAGCAAGTCAATTCTCCGATCATTTTCCGCATTTGTTTTTCCTGCGGAAAGCATGTCCCGAACCTGAAAAGGGCCGGGACGTATTAGAAAGCAAGAGACGCCCTGGCCTCACATTGCCTCTGCTCCTTTTCATGTGCCGTGTCCGTGTGCGTTGATGTAGGGACTGACTGCACTACCTTGCTCTTCTAATCTAATTGAGCACAAAAGAGAGGCCCAGTCCAGGCTTTATCTCTGGTTTTGCATTGCAACCAACCTGGGTGCAATGTCCTCGAGATCTGCGCTACCCAGCAAACAGCTTCTTTCCTTTACAGTTATGCCAATTTGAAAGTAAGTACTGCCCAGTTTGTTTTGGCTGATCATTAGCTAGTGCAGGTGCTTAGTGCTACTAGTACTGGCACTAACAAGCTCTTTGGACTGTGTGTTGCAACAGGAATCTTTTGTCAGATGTTTGCGCGACTCCGGTGCAGCCTAGGACCGTTCTGCGTTGTTGTGACTGTCCCCCCTGCAGATTTCTTGATGACTCTGAGGAGAAATGATTCAGAGCTTCCAACTGCGGATAGATTTGTTCCCCACAGAGCAGTTGAGTCTCTTCAATGGTTTATTCAATGTCCACATACTAGGCTGGCATCTGTGGCACGGCCCAGGTAACTTGGTAAAAGTGGCGAATGACTATCTGGGCAATTTAGAGTAGGAGCAAATTACTTATTTACCTCTGTTTTGAAAAGTTATATTTTGTTTATCTCTAAAAGTTTTTACTTCTCATATATATATATATATATATATATATATATATATATATATATATATATATATATATATATATATATATATATATATATATATATCCGAATTTTATAACTCTATCCCTTTTATTCTTTTTTCATATTTTCTTAAATATGTGAACAATTTTACTCTCAACAAGCTATCTCTTATTTACCTCTAACTTGAATAAATAAACAAAAAAGTTATTTATATTTTTTAATTAATCAAGAACTAAGATATTATGAATAATATAATAATATAAAAACATAAGTACACAATAACACTAATTTTACATATTATTATATTTTTTTTAATAATATTATAAATATGTTAAGTTGTTTTCTATATTGTGTAAAATTAATGTTGTTGTGTGTTCTTATTTTATTATATTATTCATATTATCTTGACTTTTGATTAATTATTAATCTGAAAAGAAACATAAATGACTTTTTTTATTTATTTACTTTAAGAGTAAATAAAGAATAGCTTGTTAAGAGTAAAATTGTACTCAAACAGAAAAAATATGAAAAAATAGGATAAAGTTTTAGAATTCGATATATATGGGAAGTAGAAATATTTAAAGACAAATACAGGATAGCTTCCAAAAAAGGAGAAATAAATAATTTGCTCTTAGAGTAAACAGGAGTACAGCATGCTGCGTGCATGTGATCCTCCAAAAAGTACTACCATAGCATTGACCTGGCAGTCTGCTCACCGTGCAACTCTGCCTTTTGCTAGTCCGGTCACCGTGGAAGAACCCACCGTCCGTCCGTACGTGTAACCGCGATAAAAACCGGAGCGACCAAACACATTCCTGCGTCCTGGCAGACCAAATCTGACCCGTAGCGACAATGCATCCCGCTGCCGAACGACGGAGCGCCTCATGTGGTCCACGGCCGTCCTCATCCGGGCGCGCCGCGGATGGACCACAATGGCTGTGGCCAGTGGCCACCACACACACATCCCTTTCCGTTCTCTGAAACTGGCCACAGATCCGACCGGACCCCGGTCCACGGCGCACAGAGACGGGATGCATCAGAGCAGGGAGGCAGGGGCAAGCAAACGCCGTGCGGTGCGCCGTGGACCACCCGCCGCGCCAGGGCCACCGCTAACTCGCCACACGGCTCGTCGCCGGTCTCGTGGGTCGTGTACGGTACTATAGAGTACACTACGCGTTTGTTTGCCAGCAAGCGCAGCCGTATCGTATACCAGTAGTACATGTGGTGCTTTCGTACGCACTGCGTGCTGCTGTCTTTAGCTTCTCGGGAATTGTGACACGAGGTGGTGTGGGGGACAGCAGCAGTGGCCGCAGGCACAGCATAGGAAACGGACAACGTGAGAAACTTTGGAAGAGGCGGGGAGCATGCGCGAGAACCGATCAGCAGTTGCAAATCTCTCCTAGCCAACCCGGCTAGCCACGACATGCACCTTGGGGTAGCGGCCACGCCCGCGACCAAAGATGCGTCCAGCCGTGTGCCGACGACGGAGAGGAACGCCGCTTTCCCGGCGGTGGGATTCCGCCCGGCACCCCGTCGTTTATTTTTATGCCGATTTCCGATCGATCGCTGATCACCAGCCGAGCAGACGCAGCCTTGGCATGCACACGGCTAGCCTCCACCACGTCGTGGCCCCTGGATCCCAGCGCTTTTTTTTGGCTTTTCTCCGTCGTCGTGGCCCGACGATCTCTCCCTCTGGCAGCCCATCTCGCTTTCTCTCCCTCGTGGTTAGTAGAAAACCCGGAGCTTTGCGCAAGTTTCTTGCATTCTTTTTGTTTCTTCTCGGTCGCCGCGAAGCTTTTCCGTGCATTTTAGTAAACCCATGCACGGTCGCGGGGATCGGCAGGTAGCTAAACAAACTTCGTCTACGGGCAAAGATTTGTCTCCGCGGGCAGGCACGTTCGCCGTTGCTTTTTGTGTCTTGTTCTCTAGCTGCAACATGCATGTGCGATCTACTGCAGATGCTTCTTCGATCGGGGCGTGACTACGTGCAGAAAGGAAAACGCATTTGTTAATCCGTTCGTCCTAGCTAGGCGATGTCATCTAGGATCTGCGTGCCTTGCCCATCAACTCTCGATTTTTTCCCTAATTTTTACTGCAACTGGTAGAAGAAATAGACGAACAATCCCAACTGCTCTAAACATTTGGTCCACTGGACGACTGATCAAAACAGCTTGTGCTACGTACTTCAGTTAGTATCTCATCGTGTTTCCACGTACTGTCGGAAAATAATGATTTGGATGTACCTGTCCATCATTAAACATCTTTCAGCTTAGTCACGGAGCACAGCAATTTTCAGGCCAAGTAGTACGCACCCCGTATCGTTTCAGGCGTTACTACTGTCCTCTCAGCTTCCGCTGCTCAATCCCACACGAGACCGACGATCGTCGCAGGCCATAACGCCGCAGCCGGCTACCTGCAAGCTGCCTGGTGACTGCCACCGCGGCCGGCCGCGAGCCATGATCATTCGTGCATGCAAGGAGATCTGGACGACGGGCAGGCGTGCGAGCGCAGCAGCGCTGTGGCCGGAGAGGTCACGAGCAGCGAGCAGCGAAGCAGGGCCACGGCACGTTGAGGCTGAAAGCGATGCGGCCAGGTGCCCCGGAGTGGAAGCTAGATTGATGGTCCAGCAGCATGCTCATAGTTGAGATTTGAGGCTGAAAAGCAGCAGTTTACAATCCTCATAGTTGTACTATTGGCATTGTCGACAAATCAGATTCAATTCACGCTGCTATTACATGTTTCATTTTTGGTTTTATATTTTGTTCAGCATTATTAGTCCATACGTATCCGATGAAGTTTTCATCCGATAAGTATGCACACTCGTGTTGTGCACAAGTAATCCTTCCAATCACGGTAACTCCATCTTCCGGGGCAGTCAGCGTGGGCGCATTGGGTTCGTGCACATGCTGAAATTGTGACCATGGAAGGAGATATAGGAGGTGTGCACTGGTCAGAATTACGTGCCTTGCTTCCACTGTATCGCCACATCATCAGTCACCATTGGGGATGGTCGATGCGCATCCTTCTGGCAAGTTTGTTGGCTGCCATACGGACCTCTGAAGGACATCTTCCCGGCGTTACACAATCACTGCACTTCGCCAAATTGTTCTGTACACCAGGTGCTTACGGCAGGTATAAAAAGTCTTCATGTCCCGCGACTGTCCAGGATGGCAGAGCAGGAACTGTTTGACCTCCACACCTTACTTGGTTCCGTAGAGCTCACAACCACACCAGATGTCGGCAATAGCTCGTTGATCAACGCTGATGACAACTTGCGGGCAGGGCCCCTGGACCGCCGCCTCCTCAGTGGTACCAATGACTCCCCATGTGAGTTCTACAACTTTGTCTGGAACAGCAAAGCGCCCCCTCGTGCAAAATTCTTCGTCTGGCTCTTGGTACAGAACCGGATACAATGCAAAGCAAATCTGCTCAAGAAAGCTATTGTGGACAATGACACTTGTGAACTCTGCGGTTCTGGTGCTGAAACTGCTGAGCATATTATCTTCTCCTGCCCTTTTGCAAGCAGCTTCTGGGTTAAGATCAGTGGCACACCATTACCCACAGTACCAGTTGCAGCAATCTGGGATCTCCCAAGACCAACCGGCATTCCTGTTGCTCACTACTCCACCTCATTGACACACTGCTACTGGCACCTCTGGAAGCACAGAAATGACGTGATCTTCAACTCCCTGGAGCCCTCCCTCAACCGGCTCCTGCTGCACTGCCGAGAAGCAACTGCCCTGTGGCGTTGTCGTCTCCCAAGAACTGATGATTATGTAGCTAATTCTCGGTCTCTCTCCTTTTCTCCCATGTAATCCCAGCTCTTTCTCTCTCATTGGGCCCGTTTGAATCCAGATTCTAAGATTCTAAAATTCATATTTTAAGACTATCAAATCTCTACCATTTGTATTACGAGATTTTATCTAAATTTTTAAATTTTTAAATTCAAATTTTAAAATTTCAAAATCTCAAACATTTAGATTAAAAAATTTTATCATTTTAGTTAAGTTGATGTGTATTATAGTATAAAATATTGAATAATAGTTAGATTAATAAAATTTTATAATTTTTTAAAAACTCTTCCGTTTGAATACTATTAAAATTCTTTTTATCTAGATTCTCAAAATCTCTAAGATTCAAACGCCACCTTTGTTTTGTGACTAGGCTACTGCTAGCTAGTAGTATGTACCTAGGTCAGTCTTGTCGGGATCACGTACCCCGGGTACCTAACAGATCGCTCAAACGAGAGAAAGTCGAGGGTCGGATGACACGGGCTCCGACCCCTCCGCAACGATCTACGACGGCTATCGCATGGCCGCGCAAGGGCGCGAAGACCCCGGACCCTGAGAATAACACCCGGGAGCGACCCCCAGAGGGCAGGTACCGCGTTATGGCACATTAACTCTGGGGATCAGCTGCCATCCGTCCCGACGAGACAGGACGAGGTTCACCAAGGCGACACTCCAGCAGAAAGCTGCGACGACTGCCAGACACGATGGGTCAGCGCTGTAGCTAGCACAGCGGCGCCGGACAGGCATCATGGTACCC
>BCLH01001007.1:65891-103485 GCA_001602315.1 Zoysia pacifica | reverse complement strand
CCCCCCCCCCCCCCCCAAAAAAAAGAACCTAGGTGTATTGAACTTTCAGATGAGCCTATATGGGTTAATCATTATTTCCTCAGTGTACTGAAATTTAGATCAGAGCTAGAGGGCTATTTCTAGTTTTGGTTTAAAACAAACACGCTGTAGCTGTCAAACACAATGCCACCTTACTGATTTTTCCTTAACATAGCTCTTACCAGTTTCCTGCATTACCGTTTCCCCAGAAACATTTTTGTTTTGTGGGACATTATAGTTGTTATTATTTCAATATTGCCATCTATTAATGTATCAGTATATTTTGATTCCAAACAAATACAAACTGCAGCTGTCAAAAACAATGCCACCTCACTGATTTTTCTTAAAATAGCTCTTATCAGTTTTCTGCATTATCTTTTATTTTTTTATTTTTATCAAAAACCTTTTTGTTTCCCGGCAGCCGCATAGCTGCTCCGCCTCTCCATCTGTCCAGGTACGACTTCCATCTGAAGCCACAAATCTGCAGCAGCTCCATCCTAGTGATATTTTTATTTTAGCATCTCTAATCCATCAACGGCATTTGTCTCGTTTACACACATGTATATCTAATTTTTGGCTCCCAAAATATTTGTTTATCCCACCAGTCGGATTCCTCTATCCGTTTTGATACACTGTTTGCATTGGATGAGTATTTACAGTAGTGGTAATCAGTGGTAGTGTTCCAAGTGTAATCACAATAGAATAAATGAATTCAGTCGAAACAGAATTTTGGATGTCATTCAGCTTGTCATTTGCAAGCATTCTGCAGCAGATGACTGAATCGGTTATGGCTGTTTTTATTCTTCAGCATGCATGGCCACATTGTTTATCAGTCTTTATAACTATAACAATCAGCAGGTGATTTTACAGAAAATACTCCCTCTAGTTTTAAAATGTTGAACCCAACTAGTTTAAAGTTGTACAATTTAAACTGGAGGGAGTAATAATCAGCATGTTTGTATTCAGCATGTTTGTATTCAGATTCAGTTAGTAAGATCCAAACATCTTTATACCTTTAGAGAGTACACGGTTTTGTCTTCATTTCATTCCCACATCCAGCTATCTTTGTTTTTTTATAGAAGAAGTACATATTACAATAACATTTGGGACAGATGTATTTGAAACTTAATAGGAGGAAGTTTTTATTGCAGGAAGCCAACACTTATTACATCAACGAGTCAATGACTCAGGTAATACTTTACAGCAAGCATGAGTTACAAACCATGTTCATGTCGTGTTGCCCTATTATTTACATGATGATGGATGTTTTCCCACCCACCCCACACCCTGAAATTCATGTCGTGTTGTTTTCATTTCAGCAAGCAATATAGTCAGGTTATGTCCATACTTAAATTATTTATTGAAAACAAGTAGATTGATGTTTAAAGGGATAGTGAGCTTTCAAACAGTATCATCACCTGGATGCCTTTGTCCCAGTCTATTTTAAAAATCTGCCCTTTAATCTTCATGTTTTGTATGAACAACTACCTTCTGTTAGATGTTTGCCTGCATTCTTCTCTTCAGCAAATTTTGTGAGCATCTAACTATGTTTCAGTGTAAGAGGATAGCTGATCTTGGCTTCAGCGGCGTTCTGTATTTGTATGGTCAGGAACCAGGAAGCAGTGACCACTCCCTAAGAACGATGCCCTCATAGCAGTAGCAGAGGAGGAGCGCGATAATATGTTTTTGAAGGACACATTGTCCTTGCTAAATGAGATTGAAAAACCTTTGAAGGCCCTAGGACGACCTCATACACACTGACATTGAGAAGCTGATGCATCACTTGAGACCAAAGGATGCATCATATATGAGGAGGGCGAGAGCAAGGGTCAATAATGGCATCTCAGCAAGTTCCTCGAAGAATAGGATGCAGAAGGCACCAAACTGGATTCGCCAAGCTAGGAAGGATTAAGAAGCCGAGCTGAAAATGTTTTGTTTTATAATTTTGTCAGTTGTAATATCTCAGAATTTACCTGTTAACTCTCAGTGTAGATTCATTTTATTCATAGTGCTGTCAGATGTTACATCCCTGAGAATTTTAACCACATGCAATGTTAGCTTGACATTCTATAAGAGAAATAAAGTGCTTTCTTTGTTTCCAAGCTGCCGGGCTGTATTGTATTGTACTGTACCATTCGTTGATTTGTACTCGCGCCTTAATTATTTGTTGGATTTGGATTAGATCGTGTAGAATAGCTGTGAGAACAGTTGTGTTCTTGGATCTTGACCAGTTTGTTTTGTAAAGGCCTTTGATTTTGGTTCAGTTCTTGCACTTGTTTGGAACCATAGATGCTGCTGCCAGCGACCTAGTTGAGGTGAGCCAATTGGACAATCAGCAACTTGCTGTTGACCCCATCAACCGTGCTGCAACTTGCAATGGACCTGAATCCAATTTGTTTAGGTTCAAGCTGTTCAGCTGCTGGGGTAAATTAGACTCCTTTGTATTAGGCTTTGGGGCCCGTAAATCACCGATTGTCATACTCAGGTCAGATGACATGCAGAGAGTATATGGAATGGGGTAGAAGAATTTATGTGGATAGTAACAAAACAAAGTGTTGACTCGCTAATGCAATCAAATGGTTGATATAAGATCGGTAAGCATCTGAAATAACTTGTAGGGCCAGGTGCAGTTAGATCGGTTCTATTTTTTCTGTGTGCATCTTTTTCCCGGCTAGTTTGTTTTCGGATGCAAGAATACAGGAGACAGTTGGATGATTGGATCACATTTTCCTTGCTGAGGTTTTGTTTTCTGGGCACGAACCCAGAGAGCGGATGGTTATGTCGGAGGCTGGTTTGGGTTTGCTTTTTGAACGGGACACTTGGTTTAGGGCCACCAATACAGAATGCTTATTTTGTGGCTAGCTTCAAATTAATAGCGCCCTCTATATATATATATATATATATATAGGGAAGTGTTATTCTTCACCCTAGGTTATTTTTCACCCAGCTGTTTTTACTAAACAATATTTCAGTAAAAACTTAAATTTTACGGAGAGCTATTGGTAAAAACCTAGTTTCTACTTAGAGCTTACTAGGTTCTTACTAAGACCATGCAGTAAAAAATAATTTTTTTTACTGAAAAATATTAAAATAAGTAGTTAAAAAAAGAAATTACTGAAGAAAATAAAGAAAACTACTGAAGGAAATTACTGCACGAGTCGAAAGAAATTACTGAAGGTGAATTAATGAAAAAATGGATTGGTTAGTGGGAGCGAGTCGCAGGGGCGCGCGGGAGAGGCATGGGGGTGCGTAGATCGATTTTGATTAGTTGATTTGGTCGTTTGCTAGTTATTTGGGTATGGGTGAAGAAAAAATGGCATTTGTTATTCTACATATATATAAATGCTATTGTTATTCTACACCTCAATAATTTTTTTCTGTTTTCTTTGGTAATTTCACATTTTCTCAGTAATTATATTTTAATTATTTTATTAATTTTCTCTTGTCCCCTAATCTTGTTAAATTCTGATTCAATAATTTTTGTATTTCTTCGGTAATCTCCTCTGCTTCAGTAATTTTATTCCAATTCCTTCAGTAATTTTGTATTGAATCTTTTAGTAATTTATAGTATTCCAGTAATTTAATTCAATTTCCTTCAGTAATTTTTATTTTCTTCAATAATTTTATTTTGAGTGTAGAATAACTATTCTACATCCTGAGATACAAACGCTATTCGAATAGGGTGTAGGATAGTTATAGCTCAGTAATTTTGTTCTGTTTCATTTGGTGATTTTCATTTTTTTCAGTAATATTGTTTTAATTATTTCATTAATTTTCTCTCATCCTCTAATTTTGTAACATTTTCATTCAGTAATTTTTGTATTTCTTCAGTAATTTTCTCACATTCAGTAATTTATTTCAATTATTTCAGTAATTTGTATCGAGTCTTTTAGTAAATTATCGTGCTTCAATAATTTAGTTCAATTTCCTTCAGTAATTTTTATTTTCTTCAGTAATTATATTTTAGGTGTATGATAACTATTCTACACCTTGGGTGTAGAATTGCACTACCGTACATAAATATGTATACATACATATATATGTGTATATATTACACCCGGGTTGGTCCACAAGCCCAACCCTGCGACATGCCCCAGCCACCTCCGCCCCCACACCCCCCCACCTGTGCTCCGACGGCGCCCCCTCCGTCGCTTGTCGGTATGCAACGCCCCCACTGCCTCCGCCCACCTCCGCTGCTGCCCTCCATCGTCGTCACGCTAACATGACATGCGACACCTTTGCCCTGACACCGCCCACGCGGCGCACCCCATCACCAGCCTTCGTTACTTCGTTTTCTATGTCCACCAATGGACGAGCTTTGGGGTACAAATCACGTAGCTAAGAGATTCTTCGGTGACGATGATGGTAACGGCTGTGCCGCGAGCTCGTTGGAACCCTAGGAATGATGAGATTTGCTCTGAGGAGAGAAATTACTGAAGAAATCTAGAGAAATTACTGAAAAGGAGTGAAAATTACTGAATAAATATAGAGAAATTACTAAAGGATTTAAAAGAAATTACTGAAAGCGATGAAATTACTAAAGCAGGCTAAAAAAATTACTGAATATGATTCAGTCGGTTGGCTCGATCAATGCGAACGGGTGGGTCAACACACGTGAGTGGCTCGGTTGGTCGTGCGGGGCGCGGTTTGACCCAGGATGTAGAATAGTTATTCTACACCTTAGATGTTGATTAAGTAAATGTGTGTGTGTGTGTGTATATATATATATATATATATATATATATATATATATATATATATATATATATACCACTTTTTAATAAATATTTTTATAAAAAATAGAAGTTAAAAGTTATGTTTTATAGATTGTGTTGTCATCCGAAAGGGCTCCCTATTCGAACCGGAGGGAATATCTCTGATGTAATACATAGACATTGGACCTATCTTCAGTTCCATGTACACCTCAGTACATAAATTAGAGGATTGCAAAGGCAGAATATCGTTACCGGCCAGGTGTTTAGATGCAATAAAATTTGTTGTTTTTTGAAACTATAATATTGAAAAAAGTGCACCTATTTTGGAGTTTTAAAAACTTCACTCTTAACATATTTTTTTCAAAGCTATAGTTTTGCTTGAATTGGCTTCTAAAACTATAGTCTCTTGATACTTTGTTATTGAAGTCCTGTAACACCCAGACAAGACCTTAACAACAAGCAAACTATGCTTTATTTCTTGCCTAATTGCTGTGTAAATCATCAATTTCTTAGTCGAAATAGTTAGCACAAGGGTCCGGTTTTCAGTTTAATTTTTTTTTAAATTTTTTTTTAAAAAATAAAAGTCTAAAATCTTATCAAAATGGTCAGTAAAATCACTACAAGAAAAATATTTTATAGTCACCAAAGTATTTGGCTACTATATGTATAATATTCTTTTACTATAACTATTTTCTCGTTTAGTCGTTTTTTATCACTAAAACTTTGTCACTATATGTATATAATAACCAACAATTCGATATGCTAGTCACTAAAACTATATAGCAACTAGTGAACCCTCGATAACTTAATGCATTTATCAACCAATGAGCATATATATTAGTCACTAAAAATATATGTTTACAATAAAAACTAAATCTTGCTCGTATTGAATTTCAATGACATGGACAAATGGCTTCAAAATGACATGGAAGGAACATGCAAAATTTTGTTACATATTTTCTAAAGCTAAATGTATCTTTTTCATTCTAAGTTAAGAACATAATGTCGTGAAGGCATCATAATTCAGGTAAATAGGAAAACTCTAGCTTTCAACGGCATGTAAAAGTCTTCAGAAGAGAAAGCACTCTCGTTGCACTATAGGCATGCTTTTTTTTTCTCTCATCTAAATCAGTACAGTTATAGTATTTATTCTACATACATCATAACTCATACCAACACGTCACATACACAACTATATACTCAATATCACCAAAAATATCACCTTCTTGGCTCCACGCGACCACGCATTTGAGAGGTACCTGCAATATTAAGTGGGACCTAGGCCCGCCCCTGTGCGATGAATGCAGATGATCCCGGTATCGGGGTTCGAACTCACGCTAGTAGCCAGCCAGCCGCTGGCTTGTTCGCTACAGGCACATTTATAAGCAGCTTATCGATCAAAATAAACAATAATCTCACCAACATCTTATTTATCCTCGCTTCTGCTGACCGTACGAACCTTTAAAATTTGAACTACAAAAAGCAAAAAATAAAAAACAAGATAATTTTTACTTATATTATACTCTAAACATGGCTAAGAGAATCGTTTGGGCCATGGAGGCCTGGGAAAGCTACCTTGGACCAGGAAGGAGTCCTTCCGTCGGCCTGGGGTGCATGGGCAGCCCGTTTTTATCTGGCCCACAGTTACGTGAACGATACATTGACACGGGTATGCGGCCCATAGCTGTACTACTCTCATGTTTTTTATCTTTTAAAATCATTGACTATTCATTTTATTCAATAAATTTACAAAAATTAAAAATAAACGAGTCAAAGTTAAAATATATCTAATAATAAATTATTTCACAATAAAATAAATAAATTTTATAAATTTTTTAAATAAAATAAATAATTAAAAAGAAATATTTAAAAATTTAAAAAATATTTATTTTGAGACCAGACTAGCTTTTATCGGGCCGAGGCCTAGATTACCCCAGACATGACAGGTCTTCGCGGTGTGGGAATCACGTGGTGTCCAATCCTTCTCCCCGACTATGGTCAGGTTAACTATTTCCTTTAAATGGTTAAAATCGTCGATACAAATCTGTCGATACTAGTTTAACAAAAATTGTAAAAATTTAAAAAATTAATTTAAATTAAAAATTTAAAATTTGAACAAAAGTAAACTGACCGGTTTCAACGGTTAGTCGACCGATTTCTTCGGTTTTTACGACTTCAGATTTTAAAATTTAAAATCCATCAGTTTTATCTGTTAGCCGATCAGTTTTATCGGTTTATCGACCTAGTTTTCGATATTCTAAATTTTTTTAAAATTTTCAATTTTTTTAAAATTTTTAAACAAAAACCGATTTTTCCATAAAATGAGCCCAAACCGATTTCACCGAAACCCCAGCACATCGCAGTGGCCATCGCCTCGCGCCTCCAGGTATGCTTCTCCGAAACCCTAGCACATCGCAGTGGCCATCGCCTCGCGCCTCCAGGTATGCTTCTCTCTCTTTCTCGCTTCCTCTCCTAGACATCATTAAAAGGCTGTCTCGTTGACTCGACTGGCTTGCCCGCTCAGGAAGCCGACGTGTGCGCTCTCGGCAGCTGCTCGCGCTCCTGGCGCAGCGCCTACGACGCCGACGGCGTGTGGGAGGGCCTCTTCCGCCGCCGCTGGCCGGCCGCCGCGGCGGAGGGGGCGTCCCGTGTTCAGGTGGGTAAAGTGAATGATCAGCTGTTTGATTGATACATGCTCCCTCAATTCCAAGTTCTGGTGGCGTTTCTGATACAATTGGGACAAATTTCGTGCCAAATCTCGGTCCCTCATTCATTTATATTCATCAAGACTCGAGATCTCTTAGTTCAGGTTCATCGTCATGTCGGAACGTTTATATGGGGTGTGCTAATTTTCACTCTAGCTATATGACAGTAAATTACTTGAAGCTTGAATCAAGATGAGATTCATTTATTCTTCTTCAAATTAGCTCTGGCTGCTGATAAAAAGGGAGAACATAAAGATTACAAAAATGTAAGATAAGCTCATATCCTTCTGCACCATCATAGTTCCTAAGGCACTTTAGTTGTTCTTGAAACTAGTTGTGTGTTCCATGTATATTTTCATGATTTATTATTTTATTGTACTAGACTTTAGTAATTTGTATTTTTGGAATCACCAAATTTGTTAAATTCTCTAATACTGATCTTTATTAAAGCTTTTTGAAAGAGAAAGAAAATTGCCTATCCTTAATTAAAACCAAAAACAAGCAGCCCAAACACCAAAAACCAAAAACAAGATCAAAAGTTTGATGAAAAGAAACAGGACCAGATATAATTAATAAGGTCCAGATACTACCAGAACATGCGAACAATGCGACAAGGAAGCCTGCTGTGGTCTAGAGTGCTGCCTTCTCCCGAATTTCATGTTCAAACCAACATGGAGACTATTGTGTTGGAGCTGTTCGCATCACATGGATGGAATTTTAAGTATAGATTTTGTCATGAAATTTTTTTGCATCTTTTGTTCCTCCTTTTATCAGTAATGTATATGAAAATTTGTAATAATTTAAACGCGTGTGCGGACATGCAGAGGTAGGAAGTTTCTTACAAGTTTTAAAAAAAATTGTTAGAACCAACACACATCCAGCTAAGGATTTGACTCTCCTTTCAACGAACTGTAAGTTTTGTGATTAAGAACAATGATGACCCCTGAATCGAGATTCTAGTCCATTTATGGCTTGACTTTATGATGTAGATATCTGGTACTCTCAAATTTTTTTATTGTACATCTCCTACAAGTTTTCTTAGCCATAGAAACATAGATGATTGATTGAGTCTGTTTGACAGTTAATTCAAGGGTTGTATACAAGAATTGTAGCTTTAGGAACTAAACCTAGCTCTTCAAATAGAATTTTGGCTGTTACTTGATCATATATTAAGGTCACCTAACCCCACTTAGATTGGTCAGATTTGTTTCCCTTTTTTTTTTTTGGAATCATAACGATTGTCCATTGTGTGGGCATGTTTTTCTCTTTTTAGCGAACATGTTGGATTTTTGTAGCGCTTAGTGATCTTTGTTTAGAGTTTTACTTAAATGAGTTTTAGAACTGATCAACTGACCTCAAAGTTGAGTGCCTCCCTGCATACTAATTCCTGTTTGCCTGTGCTCCCTTGATACCAGAAAACTGACAGATTATGCAACTGCATTTTCATTTTATGCTACAGCAATGGAAAGCTCTCTACATCAACCAACACAAAAGAATGGCCACTGCAGTCTCTAATGTGCTTGAAATTGTGGAGAGCAGTTTGTATAAGGGGTCGCTTGAAGCTGAATATTATCTGAAAGCCATAGCTCATTTGGGCATGATGACTGATCTAGGTTTTCTCGATATCCAGTATTTCTTGTTTTCAAGGAATCACAGTGCAATCATAAATCTCATTGGGTTGCACTACTCAATTGCATCTTTGCATGTGCCAGTGAGTTTTGTGTTCATGATGCTTTGTATATGTTTTCTTACTGCTAAAAGATCTTCACGTGCCAAGATCTTCACAATACTACATGTGTAATTATGTTGCTAAAGTAAGTTACAACTGTTTTTATTGCGTCTTTGAAGAATTCTAGCTTCATAGACTTTATAGACAAATTACTGATTCATGCACCAGAAAACTGGTTTGGCCATGCCCTGATCAATCTAATATATCCTTACATATTTCAGCAACGTTACCCTATGCTCAAGTATTCTTTTGGAGATGCACTAAATAAAGTTTTCGTTGGAGACTTTTATTGCTCAAGCTTTCTTTTGGAAACTTTTATTTTCTTAACAGTTTATGTGTTTATTTTCGAGTTTCTAAAAATTAATCTACAGTCATACAATGTTATACATGAAACTATTCCAATACCACAAAACAGAAAACTCAAAGTAACAGGATTTGACAGCACAAGAAGTGATTTTTGACATGGGTGTATTTTTTTCAGCCAAGTGAAGTTAGTAAAGCACTGCAAGCTCGCCAAGTGGCAGACAGGATAGTGTGTGTGAACCTGCTCAAGCTTGGTAGATGGTTCTATGGTTTTCGGTTGCATGATGAAACTGAGTTGCACAAAGTTTCATTGAGAGAGCTCACCATGGCTGAGGGGGCAGAAATTCCCACTCTTAACCGTGGAGGCCTTCGCATTAGTGTGGTGGAAACAAATTAGTAACACCAATTAAGAATACCATCAGTATTTGGAATGCTGTGACTTTTTGTAAATAAATGACCATTTGTTACTTATAATGCCTTGGTGGCTCAATTTAGCTGTAATTGAAACCATAGGGATCAGTGGAAATATCAAAGCATGTAAGCTGCTTTGTTAAAGCAACACTGTAACATTAATAAAGCTTGTGATTTATTATACACATTTTTCATTCTGTTTTTGTAGCCCCTTTGAAATAATGTTTAACTTTCTGTTGTGATATAGAGCCATAAAAGATCTACGCGTATACATCACCATATTAGAGTAGGTTTTAAATGTTGAATACATGAACAATAGTTTGAAGGTGGAATGCACATGGCAAGGTAGAAAAGGTCTTCTTGCAGCCAGACCATAATAGTTTGGAGCAGGAATGCAGTGTGGTGATGGTTCGAAGGTGATACCAATATCACAACAAAAATATCCTAATTTGGTGGGACAGAGGATTGATGATGCGGACTGAAATGGTTTGAAGGTAGGGCTGTCAGAAAGCCGAACTCAGTGAGACTGGGCCAGCTAGGCTCAAGCTCAAGTACAACTCGAGCCGAGCGAGCTTAGATTGAACGTAAACTGGAGCTCCAGCTCAGCTCGATTTAAGCTCATGAACCCAAAAAAACACTTAATCATTATAAAAAATAATATAAAGGTCATTGTTGACTAAAAATTGATGAGCCTTATTGAGCCTGATATCTGATCCTTGTCAAGCCTTATCCTTCCATCTGATCCTTTGAAGCTAAGCATGGTGTATTTGAATGATGAGGCTCCGTTTGAAATGTAAGAATTTTACGTGAATCTCATAGCAATTTCACAGAAAAAAATATAAAAATGGTGAAATTTTCGTGTTCCAAACGGGGCCTCATTGAGTAACAAGAAAGCAGTACGATGGAAGAAAAATTACAGAAACAAATGAAAGAAGATTCGCAGTGAAAGAACATCGAGATATATGTGGCAAATTCGTGATATCAACATTTTCTCCCCAAAAGCTAGCATCAATTCAGTCTGATGAATACAGCCTCACTTAGAGTTGTACTAGTATAAATTATTTCTGAAACGAAAAGTGAATAATAAATAACCAAAGGCCTGGCCTGCTCGCTCTGTTCTCCCAGGAGACCAGGACCCAGGAAACCTCCCCCACCTCTGCGGCTTGCAGGCTGTGGAAGCTTCTCCCAGGCAACAATGTCAACAAAGATCGATCAGTAGCACGGGTAGACGGCGACGCAGCGACGGCGTGGCGGCGTGCAGATGAGCATGAAGACGAGGGCGATGACGACGGCGACGAGCAGCCCGAGGAGGTTGAACCCGGACTCCTCCTCCGCCTCCTGGCTGCAGCACACCTTGCCCATGGCGACGCCTGCCTGCCCACACTGCACCCGGTGCAGCACCGACGAAGACGAGTACGACGACGAGCTCGAGTGAATTTCGCAGGCAGGAGGTGGGTGAGTGGGTCGACGGTGGTTGGAAGCAAGAGGGGTCGCTTCTCTGTGTGTACTGGTGCGCGTGCTCCCTCCAGCTTCAGTTATGAATATGATCCGTGTCTTTGAAGGAGTCTCCTCGCGCAAGCAAAAGCAAGATGTTGAGGCGTCGCTATCCTATCAGGTCTTCGATGACGCCACGAGGTCTTCCTCTCCGATCCGTTCTCGTGAGATGGAGAGACAGGGGTACAGCTCAGCCACCGGTACGGGGGCACCGACGCCGGCATGCGTTTGGAGGTGAGGATCGGCCGCTAACTCAGGGTGCTTGGCAGAGATTCAGATTCTAATTCTCAGATAAAATCAGAAAAACTCTGTCACTATTTTTTTTAAAAAAAAGATTTTTAATTAATTTTGTGAAATAATTTTTTGAAATAAATTAAAAGACTGAGAGTTAAAAAAAAATAGCTTTCTCTACGAAAGATTCTTTATCTTAACTTTAAAAATTTATCAAAAATAAAAAAAACACTTTTAACCACAGAATCAATTCACTGAATCTAAACAATCAAACTCACGTAGCCCACACGTCAGTAAGAAAGAAAAGTCAGCGGATCAGCGCTCATGTTTGGAGGCGGATCGATCAATTGTTACTCAAATACCTCTGCCGTGGATGTGGTGTTTGTTTCATTAGTCTTTACACTTACGCGGCGTCGGTCGCGCTCTTCCGATAGTGACCGCCATGAAAACTACAGGATTTATTCGTGGTGATGTAACTGAAACCTCGTCACTCTCTTTACACTTGTCTCCTAGCACCATTCGTTTTCCCTTCTTCAAAAAATAAAAAAGAAAAGAAAAGAAAAAGACCAAACTGAGTCTCCGGTATGCAACCTGTGCGATTATTGGTGGTGAAAATGAAAATTCAGATCTGATGGCTACGAGTTTGGTGTGCTCTTCCAGCGACTGACGGCGACGACACTGCAGTTGGTAAACTGATCCGCCGGTGACGGTCTCATCACGTGCCCGGTTGGATGGATCTGTGAACGAAGCAGCCAGCCGATGGATGGAGCGTTGGACAATGTGGCGCCAAATTAGGTGGCGCATGTTGCCTGTCGGTTTTCATGGACATGTTAATCCGAGTCTAGCGTTGCCTCGTACTACTTTTCAGTGGAGGAAGGATGGTGAAGCACTCGAGGGGCGATGTGAGTGCCGCCGCCGTTGTTGCCGTGCAGCTTCCTCCGACGAGGAGTGGGTTGGAAGCTTCTTGACTTGCTTTTCTGGGTCATCAGCTCTCATCAACTTCTCGCGTTGGAAGAGCAGCCGGTCATCAGCTAGGTTAACGATGTCATTTTTTTTTAATTTTGGCGCCGTGAAAAGGGCCTAGCTAGACCGGTAAACCGTCGGTGAATTTCAGCCGATTTAAGTATGAAATGCTTTAAATTTAGAAAAAATTAATAAAAATAATAAATTATTGATAAAAATTGTCAAAACCAACCAAAATTTACCATAGAAGTCATCACCGATAGAACTGAAAATCAGTTAAATTCTCTGAATTTTGGCTGAAATATTTTTCTCTAATCTGGCGAGCCAGCCACCAGACTTTGTTTAGTTGCAACAACTCATATGGTTAGAGCAACTCTAA
The DNA here is from genome assembly GCA_001602315.1 of Zoysia pacifica. Lineage (NCBI taxonomy): Eukaryota > Viridiplantae > Streptophyta > Magnoliopsida > Poales > Poaceae > Zoysia > Zoysia pacifica. The sequence continues at coordinate 90,537 of BCLH01001007.1, read as the reverse complement.
CAGTTGCCTAAACATAGTAGCTCTAACAATCGGTAATCTCCTCTTGAATGTCCTAGTTGACAGCTTCCAAAAAACTTTTGTTATTTTTCTAGAAAATCTCCTGATGTTTGCAAATTCAAAACCAAAACATGGCTAATATTGTTCCGTCTAGTCTTTAGGTAGTCTTGCGTAATAGTTTTATACAATCTGAAGAAAAGTTGTTCGATACATTCCAGTAAATAGCACCCTCAGCCTCTGATTAAGTGCTTCCTTTCCAATACCCCGATTTCTTAGGTGCAGCAGATTACCAAGTGACACACCAACAAATGCTACTCCCTCTGTTCCTAAATTATTATCGTCGTTGACTTTTAATATCAACTCTGGCTATTCAGTTTATTCAAAAAAAATGTTTCAATGTGTAAAATTATTAGTCGTATTTTAAATACCACTAAAGATAAAGCAAATAATAACAAAAATTTCATATTTGAACAGATTTTAAAGACTAATGGTTAAAATTGATGTTATATTTTAAAATTGAAAGGAGTATATATTAACTGTGGGTATCAATAAACTATGCACTGTCAGATCCAGATGCTTGGAGTCACCATATATTCAATACAAAAGAGGATTCGAACTTGGCGAGAATAACCATTTATTTGGTCTCTTGAATTGTTACCACAATGGCAACTTATTGGATGTCTGCTATAGAACTGTCAATCTGTTTCAAGAGTTTTATGGAAAATGAGGTGCTTTACTCTAGAGTAAAACAAGTCAATATGCCAACACAGTGTAGGAGTTATTTGGCAATGGCAAACAGGAAGAACACAGTAGTAATGACCAGGACGTATTTGACAAAATTTGCTCTAGCTGACTGTCGTTTGACTTAATTAGACAGATGCAAGCAAAGCATGCTACACCGCTGCCAAAACCCACGGTGCGTATAGGGAGCAAGAGTTCTTTCAAATTTCAATTGCCATGAATATGGGCGATAGAAAAAAAATTCAGTGTGTTGTATAGTATGAACATGCAGCTAAAATTTAGCTTATCTTTCCGTAATTTGTCCCACTCCGCAATGGTAGTTTTGATCTCTTTCCTCAATTTCATAATCAAAGTTTCAGCCTACAGAAAAGAATAATTCAACAAAATAGCTGTTTGTAAAGGCATGCAGCTTCTCTCCTCCCATGCATACTCCCATGAAGTGATGAATTGTTATTAGACCTTGTCTTCAATCATATGGAGTCCACAGATGAAGTATGCTCTGAGAAATCTGGACTTTGAGGTGTGAAAATAGGGCAATTCAATCAGCTTTGTTGTGTCCGGGACACACATAAATAGAATTAGACTCATACTAATCCTAGCTTTCATGTGGTGCCTCAAAAAAGGAAACAAAAATAGTGTACATGTTGTACATGAATGTCCTATCATTTCTCATTCAAGAGGACACCGAACAGGCGGCCTCCCTCAAGAGGACAACGAAAAGGTAGCTCCCTAGGTCATCATGAATAGCACATGTCAGAGGGCCTATCAGGGATATGACACTAAAGAAAGTACTCCTCACTGCTATTATATATGCCAGCGACTAATTAACCAGGAGGAGGCATGTAGGTCTGCCAATGCATATTCTCATATGGTGGTGGCATCAATAGTTTTAACTAGCCCCGCAAGTCAAGTCATCAGGTAGAACACAATCCAGTAGTGATCATCAACGTTTTACTTTTGTTATATATCTTCCTCCCAAGACCTTGTAGTGATGGATGCACATGTAATAGCAAATTAGCTCCAACAAAGGTAGCATGTCCATGGCTCCCCTTCTACTATCAATCCTGGCTGCTGCATGCACTTTGATCATGATGGATAGTGCAGTTGTTACCACCAATACTAGAATCAACCAGTTTCCCTGAGAAACAAAATCCTAGGGAAATAATACCTTAAAGAAAGTATTTCTCTACAAAATGCTCTAAGAACGGTTTCTAAAAAAAATATCGACAGGAAATTAGGCGTGCCCTACTGAAGTGCCCTACTGAATTTTAAAGGACCGTAAGGAAATGAATCGTTCCCTACGAAAAAAGTTCCTAGAGAAAGTTTTGGGTCCCAGTAAAAAAAAAAATTGAAATGTCACCGGCCTACTGGCCGTGCCGCTCCCAAGGCTATCATCCTCCAGCCACCGTCCGACCGCTGCTGGCCCACCCTTGCCGTCCGTCGGTCCGCCACTGCCACTTGGTCGCCGCCGGGTAGCCTGCTTCCAGCCTTCCTCGCCACCGTGTGCCCAGCTCGCCGCCATGGCTCGGCCACCGCGCCGCCCAGCTCGCCGCCATGGAGCTCCGCGCCGTTCGTTGTCCGCTGCTCAAAGCCGCGCCGCCTGCTGTCCGCCGCGCGAAGCCACGATGCCCTGCTGTGTGCCGTCCGCTGGCAACGGATTTTTTGTTATGCTTATGCCATGAGTTGGTAGCTAGGCAACGGTTTGTAGTGCGGATAGGAAGGTAGGGTTAACACTGTTTATATTTATTATTATACATGGATAATGTCGACATAACATTTGAAAGAACGTAATTTTACTTAGACTATTGAAACCTGATTTTTCCCGCTTTAAACCACAGATTGTGCATGTGTCGTTCCATGCCCACGGGGATATTTGGGAGAGATGACAGGCCAGTCGTGCCTCCTCCCCTCCTTCAATTTGAGTGTTATGTTTCGGGGTATTGTAGTCTGCTACCGCAATCAAATCCCAAGAACTATTCCCCCTACTTTTGTCCTTCATCCTCATGAAGGAAAAAAAAACTAATGAAGGAATCAAAACAAGATCAGTGAAGGAAACATAAATTAATTACTGAAGGGAATAGAACAAAATTACTGAAGCTGTAGAATAACTATTCTATGTGGTCCTTGAAATACAAAACCAAAGCCTCCTAAGCAAGTGGCTTTTCAAACTGATAAATGAGGATGGTATGTGGCAACAACTATTAAGGAATAAGTATTTATGTAATAAAACAATAGGAGAAATTCAAACAGGGAGACTCACATTCCTTCCAATTAGGGGATGGGAATCAAATAAGATTTTGGGAATACAAATGGGCTGGAAATTACACCTTTAAAGCAAAATTTCCGTCTCTGTATCATATTACAAGGAAGTCCCCCTTAACATCTCTTTCAGGAGATCCTTAGTAAATCATAATTTAAACCAGCAGTATCTCCTAGTAGCTAATATTGCTTTTGTGAATCTTATTACACAAAAGGACTGTTTCAAATGGAGTTTACAACAAACTGTACAGTATACAGTACAATCGATGTGCAAGCATTTAATCAATGATGGAATAATTGTGAATAATAAGATTATCTGGAAGTTAAAGATGTCATTCATAATTAAAATTTTTATGTGATATCTATTCTGAGGTGTTACTTTAACTAAAGATAACTTAGCCAAAAGGAACTGGCAAGGTAGTAAAAATTGTTGTTTTTGTTCACAAGCTGAAACCATAAAGCATCTTTTTTTTACTGTCAATTGCTAAGTTTCTTTGGAGAACTGTTCACTATTCTTTTAATTTTTGTCCACATTGATTCTGCTCTTGAGCACAACTATAGTGCAATGAGCAAGACATGGAGAAGATAAGAGAAGCATGCTGAAAGTTTGAGACTTCCGTCATGCACCTCTTCTTGACTAATGGATGGCGCTTTAGATTTCAAGTTAGTTCTTAGTTTTAGTCTTTGTTCTGTTGGACTCTGTTTAGTTCGGATTTGTTTGCTTAAAAGCCTCAGCTACTTTTATTTGTAATGAACGGCCGTAATCTCTCTTGAGACCCAGACTGGATCCTATTTTGTTTCCATTATCTAAAAAAACGTGGTCCTTGGTACTCTCTTGGCAAAAATATGTAAGCGATTGTAGATTTGTGCTAAGGCGTACCCAAAACCGAATTTATATGTTTGATTTTCCCAAATTTTAGACTTAACAAACAAATCTAAAATAAAAAAATGAACTAAAAAAGACTTCAAGGTATAATTGAAATTTATATATTTTTTACATTTTAAATGATAGAGCGTGCCAGTACCACGTTCAGCCCCAAGGACTATGTGGGTTGGTCAGATGACGTGCCAGTCGTGTAGGCTAATAAATGGGTCGTGTCCACGCCGTGGGCTCTGCTCTCCCGGCCCTTGCAAGACCCTATCGTTCTTCGTGATGTTCTTTGTGACAATACTGGTCCGCTAAGAATCATGCCGTGTCATGCTATTGTTGGGCAAAAAAAGTGCCTCTTATAGACCCATTAAACTTTTCCTTAAAGACCGGGCATAATTCTAAATTTGTGGTTTCCCAGATAAATTATTACACTTTGTTGTGCATCTTTATGGAGAGAATTTCCTATTTGGCCTATAGCTAGCTATATGCACGGGACAAAATAGGCTGGCACGAGGCCCGGCTATTTTGGCATAATCCAAGCACGATACGGCACATTGGCTATATGGGCTGGGCTGCCCTGAGGCACGACATAGGTCATGCATGGGCCTGGCTGCAGGCCTGTTGGCCTGGCATGAGCATGACTCGACTAGGCACGACACTTGCCCATGTAGCCTGTCATGCCCGGTATAGCACGGCATGACCCAGTAGGTCCGTGGGAATTTTATTTGAAATTTAACGTTAAATACATGTAATTTGACTCATTTATGAATTAAATTTGATATTTTAAATACTATATAAATAGTTTTTTAGAATTTTTAGGAAAAATTAAAGTTTATATATATTCTGAGCTTCGGCCTAGCCCGGCACAGCCAGACGGTCCGTGTAAAAATGATCGGGCCATGCTTGGGTCTTGACTGGTGGCTGGAGGGCCGACACGGCTCGGCTCGATTTTTTAACAGGATGCGTCAGGCCAGCACAGCAAAGGCACAAGCCCAGGCAAGGTTGGCCTGGCACGGCCCGTTGGCCACATATAATTTCGCTTAAAAAAGTCACGACTTCCCTTCTTAGCCTTTTTTAATTTGAACTTTTTTTATAGCTTAAAATCCATTTTTAATTTCTTATTTAGTCTTCAATCAGTTTTAACCCCTAATAGTACTGTTCAAAAAAGTAAATTTCGGCATGTGTCACAGGAGTTCCCTTGTGTTTCCCGATGACACACGGGAAAAATTAGTCGTTCACCGTGTGTTAAAAATGATACACGGGGAAGAAGAAAAACACACGGGAAAATATTAGGTTACCGTGTGTTATGGTACAGGCACACGGGATATGCATTTTACGCACGGGAAACACCGCAGCCTCAAATGTTTTGCTTTTGAGGCAGGCCAGGAACAGAGCGCCTCGTTCTTATCCCCATTCTGTCTGAGTCTCTCGCTCGCTGAGCCCCACGATTCGCCGGCCACGAGCGCTGGATGCTGCGAGCTTTGTGACCTCGGTTCTCCGGGGATACACGGCTGCTGGCATGGGTGTCCAAGGCGTCACAGGTGCAAACATCAATTTTTTTTTAAATCTATTTTACTTGCCCCCGTGTGACCAGAGCATACCGGGAAGATGACCATGTAGCGAAGATGGCTCACGTGTAAGAATTTGCCCTGTGTTGTTTGGAACATTAGGGAAATATAGAACACTAGGGAAACAAATCTTTCTCGTGTGCTGGTAAGAAAACACACGGTGAGATCCTTCTTCCCCGTGTACTTATTCCCGTGTGCAATGTGTTTTGACACACAGGAAATGTGTTTCCCGTTTTAAGCTTCATGACTTTTAAAGTCTCTTAAAAGATATGAATTGATTTTAGTGATCGAATGAACACTATAGGTAATAAGTTAATAGTTGTAATTTTATGTACCACCCGGTTAATTCTATTACAATATGATGAGCTTCCTCGATAGATGACAAAGACGATCCTTAGAAGAGGAGTTTCGAGCTTCGGTGGACTAAGGCTAAAGACTAGGTAGAGTTCATAGGATCGCCGGTACTGTTAAGATAGGTCAAATCATTCATTCTCAGATCAAACAAGTATTAAGGGTGTGAATGCTCTTAGTTATCTCAAAAAACATTGAAGATGGCAGAGGAAGCGAAAGAAACGAAGCCGAAGTCAAGTCGAAGACGAAGGCAGTTGCAGATAAGTCATTGAACAGTCCGATGAGCCAGAAGAAGCCAGTTCAGAGAGAGGTGCTCTTTAGAGTCGAGGAGAAGAAATTATTGGACAGTCCGATGGGCCAATGATCAGACAGTCCAGTGAGCTTCAAGATGAACTCTAGAAGAAGTGTCTTTGGAAGTCTAAAAGTGAGAATCACCGGACAGTCCGATGAAAGTATGTATCGAACAGTTTGATGTCATATGGAATAGATTCTAGAGAAGATGTTACTCTAGTCTGATGACCGAAGGAGTCACCAGACAGTTTGGTGACTGGCAAAAGCAGTCAGCTTTATGACATCGCGTTCGAACGGTTGTTTCTGGGTTTGAAGCCTATTTAAACCGTGGAGAGAGACGTTTTTCAGTGTGACTGAGGTATGAATTGCTAGAGCAAACTTGTGAGAGGCTAAGGGACACAAAAAAGAGAGCACAACACAAGATTGAAGATCTTTGGTTCTCGTAGAAGAGTGATAGGAGTATTTATACATTTTTAGAGCTTGTAGAGCTTTGAGAGGAGTGATCTTTGCCTATTAGTCTTGGTTTGGCAGCCTAGATCAGCTAGGAGTCAGTGTTCGAGCTTTCGAGAAGATTGTGGAAGATGACGCTAAGTTTGTGAGCAGTTTCGAGTCCTCCCTCGAAAGGGACACCAAGAGAGAGCACTCGGAGCCTTGGAGGCGTGCTCTAGCACGAGGATATTATGTGCGACAACCGAGCCGCTGGTGACTTCACACTGGGAAGTGGAGCATACTTTTGGAAGCACTGTTTCGAAAACGTCGAAAGAGACCAATATTCCGACGGGAGTGGTCCAACGAGAATTAGAGAAAGACGCCACTCTTCTGAGACCTCGTGAAAAATCGCTGAGCATTCTCTTGACTCTCTCTCTTTACTTTCCGCATTGCATATTGTTGAGTAGAGTTTTAGGTTGCTTTACGATTCTTTTTGGTGGCTATCGTGCTAGTGCTTGCTTGTTGTTTTTATTTTTTTACTAGCATTGTTAGAGGTCTTAGCCTACTTAGAATTGTGTAGGTTGCTTTGTTGTGGATTGAGTCTCATAGTTTAAGTTTGTAGCGAATTAAATTATATAAGAACACCGATTCAATCCTCCTTTCTCGATATCCTGAATCCTTACACCCCTGTGTCATGAGAGCTTTCCCGTGTGTTTGCAATACACGGGGAAATCCACTTTTCTGGTAGTGAGTGTTAAGTGGAGCACAAAATGACTATTTTACACTTAGTTTTGTATTTATTTTATTTCAAGTATTATTTTTTCTTTTTTTATGGTTTGATAATATTATAATTGTAAACTTTGATATGCGATATTCTGTACAACATAATTTTTAAACATTTTGTGTACAATTATCATATTATCAAACAATAAAAAAGAAAAATAATGCTCAAAATGAAATAAATATAACACCCAGGGGAGAATCGTCATTTTGTGTCCCACTTAACACAATTAAGGGGTGAAACTAATGAAAGGGCCGAATTATAAGGAATCAAAAATGAATTGTAGACCATATAGGGAAGTTCAAATTAAATGTCCCTGGTACCCTCTACACAAAAATACAAGGGACAATGGAGTGACTTTCTTATCAGGAAATATCAAAGCATCTTGCTCGGTGCACTATACCACAGCCCATCTATAACAACTCCTTTTCTGTCATTATATCATTATAAGCGGCTATAATGACAGATGGTTGATCGTTAAAAGCGTTCAGCAACCAACCCCATCTGTTGTTGATAATGGCATCGCTATAAGTTTTTAGCAACCAACCACTTATAACGACCGATCGTTTGACGCTATAATATATATATATATATATATATATATAGCAACCAACTGTCTGACGATGTATATATTTATAGCAATCAACGGTCAATTACCAGGCAGAAGCAATTACCAGCAAGCAATCAAGCTTTAAATATTAATCGTATCAGCAATTGACAAATCAACCACACATGTAAATATCATCCATTCATACAGTATATACTCAGAAACACATAATTGAAGAAATGGCACATTTCAAATTAAAACCATCATCATTTGTCATTTAAACACATCAACCATGGCAATCCTTACAAAGTTCTAATCGCTAGCTAGTTTGCTTGAGCTATTTACAAAATGATCATCTCTAGCATCCATACAAAAGTTTTCATTTCTAGCTAGGATGTCCAAAACAAATCGCCTCAAGCCCTTTGATCCGATCAGAGGCTATTGCATCATGCCACCTATAACTATCACTTCTGACCTGAAAATAAACATTTGTATTCATCAAATTGGGAGAAAGTGCGGAACCATGAAAACAGCAGCAAAACAATGCTATAGATCTGAACAACTCTGACCATAAAAACAACAATCTGAACCTTTATAAAAATATACTAAGATGAAAACAGTACTAAAATTCAGAATAGCATACCATGTGATTGTTTAGACGCTTTGCTAGCCTATACATGTACCACAAGAACAAATAATCTAAACTTTTATGACAATATAACATGAAAACAGGACTAAAATTCAGAATAGGATATCATGTGATTTTTTAAAGCCTTGCTAACCTATACATGTACCATAAGAACAATAATCTGAACCTTTATGAAAATATACCATAAAAACAGCACCAAAGTTCAAAATAGCATATCAAGTGATTTTTTAGAAGCCTTGCTAACCTTGAGCTGTTAGAAATACAAGTAATTAGAAAATATGGTCACTTGTAACATGTGAAAACAAGAAACAAGGGGAACTGTTGTTTGTACCCTGCAATATGGCCATGCACGGTAAAATGCTATGGCCACACTGTCTAGTGAACACAAATCATCCTTTTCCTTCCTTTTCTTATACAAAAATAATTCCTTTAAATCCAGTAAATGCTTCTTTTACACTCTAGCCCCTGTTATTTCACAAATAATATTCTAGTCCAGATTAGTTTGCAGAAAACCCTGTAACCTTCTGTTCATTTGCAGATTGGCCCCTGCAACTTTCCTGTCAATTACAGTAAGGTCCCTAGAGCCTCCATACACATTCAAATTACCATATCTTTTTCATTTTAACTCCGTTTTCAACGATTTTGGCACCATTGGAATGGCTGTCTCGAGCCCCACTATATGAAACCATCCAAACCTCAGATGATATCCGTTCATGCTGATTTTCTTTTATAACAAGATTTATTGGAGTTCACGGTTGTTCCTATTATCTGTTTATTGATTTTTTTAATGCAAGTACTTAACTGTGGTTTGTTCCTTAGCATAGCTCATACTAGATTAAAAGTGCACCACACCCTATTAGTATAATTTATACTGTCACTAGCATGCATCAGTTCACATGACGTGGTAGCAATATACACACTAGTTAAAAATTAGAATCTTATAGCTAAGTATTAGATTACCTATATATGTATTAGGAATGAAGTGAAAATAGCACACATAAGCATCTGCTCTGCATTCACATGCAGTAGCTCTTTTACCACACCATAGAATTAGTAGTCTTTTTATAAAGGTAAAACCAAGTAATTAATTATTAATTGCTAATAATCAAATGCATATAGAAATTAAGTAACTAATATGGTACACTAGGCTTTTCGCACCCACCTGTAGTTGATGCAACCTGATGGATGCAGTAGTTTAATTGTGGATATAAAATTTAGTAATTTGAAAGCAACGACATATTACGAAACAAAATAATTAATCTCCAGTCACAGCAAGTTTCATATGTTTTATAATTAAATGAAATATTAAATGGAACACATGTGCACCTCACATTAGCATGATTTCATTACTTAGCATGCATTAGTGCGCATATCCATATTAGCTCTATGTTATCTAATTTAAAGTTAGAAACAAGAAATTAAGGGCTAAGAGAAGATTACGCACCACACTGATCTGCAGATCGTACCACCTGCATACAAAGGAGTTAGGTAACTAATTGCGAGACAATAGGTTTCATGCATATAGTTGGGCAACAAATAATGGTACAGTACACACACCCCGCGTTACCTTAATAACATAATTATGAAATAAAATAAAATAGTTAATTGGTACCCCTACAAATCACCTGCATATTAGAGGATAGGTAGATATTAGAAGGCACAAATACAGCTCACCCTGTATTTGTGTGCATCAGCACGTGCATCTGTCACCTATTAGCTTTAGTTAAATAATTACTTGCTAGCTGCTAGAACGCATGCATATAGAGTTAAATAACTAGTATGACACAATATGCTCTGTGCACTCCAAAGTTAAAAAGTTAACATGCTCACCATTATGCATTAGTATGTACTAGTACACTCGTCACTTGTTGATTTTAATTTAGTACTTCAATTATACAGATTAAATTAAGTAGTTAATTGCTAATATTTAGAAATGACTTACATATATAGAAGTCAACAATAAAATTGAGTCGATAAATATGAGTCACTGGTGATCACATACATGGGTAAAATCAAGCGAGTAGACCCCTGATCAATGAGCACTTCTGCATATCAGAAACAAAATAGTTAGTGTATGGTTGCCTTTGCACCGCTGGCTTTCGCTATTTTCGTGCGAGCCTATCATAAATGTTCAAATAGAATATTTTTAGTAGATCACTACATGGCTGCTGTTAAAAAAGTTAAGAAGACAGTTATACTTGCTTCACATTCTGGGGATGTCCAATGTTCCTTGATAAAATTCCAGTCGTCATCATTTAGTCTATCACCTTGTGTTTTCCTTACTTCCTCTTCTGTTAATTTGCCTCTTCTATTAATTTGGCTTTAAAAAACTGTGCCTTCAAGGTTGCTTTAAATTCCTTCCATTTTTTTCCAGCAGCATTTAGAAACCAATCAAAAGCTTTATCATCAATATCATAGATTGCCTATGTGTTACAAAAAAGTAGCAAATCACTACTTAAAGTAAGAATAATTTAAAGTGCACCAATTCAATCAAACAGCCAAGAAATACCTTCAGGTCAGTCCATACTTCTTCCTTTATGTCAAGATGAACAAATCTCCAATCTGCCGAGGCAATAGATATTTTTCTTCTCACATGGCATCCAACAGCACCAGAAAACCTCCTAGCATTCTCGCCAACGGGCTGACCATATTCATTGACCATAACTTTGATTTTAGGCATGCCAGGTGTCCTTGCAAATACTTCATCCAATCTACTGATTCCTCTTTCTTTTCTCTTCTTATGTGTATTGCTCTGAAAATCTGCTACAAATAACTTCAAAAAATAGAAGTAGGAAGAATGGCAAGTATAATGTAGTAACAGACCTTCATTATCACATAAGAAATCTCCAATTGATTCACATTCAAAATCTTCATCATCAACATCATCTTCAACTTGCTCATTCACATTTAGGGCATGGTTTTCTTGTGGTCTTGGCCACAGATTATGAACTCGACTTGGTTTATCACTCTTGTTATGAGTTCTCTAAAAGAAAGTAACATGATTAATGTAAATAGTTTTTATTATATGAGCAAACATATTAGCAGAATAATATATTGTAGATATGACCTTTTCATGGGTTGAGCACGTGTAGGCATAGTAGGGAGACGATAGGATGCCAGCTTCTCTTTGTTCTTTGCAATGTTTGCAAGCCTTTGCTGCTCGTACTCATTGACACGACCATCTTTAGTGCTTCCGCTTGCGCTTGCCATTCAATATCCTGAAAAAAGATACAAATATCAGCAATATGTGGAAGGAATCAATAAAAAAATTGGCAATATAATTATAGCAGCAACATCATTTAAACAACACTTACTTTCTAGACTTTTTCTTAGTCTTTTTGGGATCATCAATTGTACCATCTATATTAGTTCTAACAGAAGGGACCACTCCATTTACAATATCCACTGTCACATTTGCATTTAGATCATCCAATGGTAATACTAATCCGTTATCATTATCCACAAGTTCATTCTCTGCATTATCTAAGTCATACACATCTCTTGGTTTTGTATAAACAACAGCAGCCCACTCATTATCAACTGCATCAGGAATATAGTATACTTGAGTAGCTTGTGAAGCTAAAATGAAAGGCTCATCTGATACCTTTTCCCCTGTATTGAATAAATGCTTAAAGTTAACAAATGTGATCCCAAAATTATCGGTTTTTACCCATCTGTCCTACACGCGATTGTCAACCCAATCACACCTAGAAAGAACCACATTTTCTTTCTGGTGATAATTAAGTTCAAGAATTTCCTTTATAATTGCATAATATACATTTTTTCTTATTGTTCTGTCATCATTATTGCCTCTCTCAAAGGTTGTTGCCTCAGCGACTACAGCAACCCCACTATTTTGAATCGGTCTTCCCGCATCATAAGATTCAGTGCGGAAACAAAAACCATTGATACTATAGCTATTATACTTGCGTGCATTCAGCATTGGCCCCTTAGCCAAAATTTTTACTTCATCTGGTTCTTCACACATTTCTCCCACCTGTGAGTATGAAAGACTACTATTAAATAAAATGTGAATTTTTTCTCATATAACAAGTGCTAAGTTTTACTTTCACTTACGTGCAACCTAAACCACTCATGAAAGGATTCATGACGCATGCGGTCAATGTCCCGTTTATTTCGAAGGCCAATAGAGGAAATATATTGTGCATGCTTTCTGCAAAGGTTATTATGACTTAAGGATCTAGAAGAAGTTGATTATATGATGTAAGTGATTTAGATAACTTACTCCAAGTAAGGTGCTATGTTGCCATAGTTGAATAAAACATATCTATGAGCTTGCACCTATGTCTTGTGGTCTAAACTAAATGTGCATTTTTCCATCCAATCCTTGACCAATGATACGGAAAAAAGGAGTTGAACTATAATTTTCATTTGCTCTAAATTGACGGTTAAATTATGCCTCATCATGTAGATAAAGTGTAAGGCACTCCGTGAAATTAGACCACTCCATTATTGATCCCTCGGGATGACTTTTTGTACGTACGGAATCCTTTAATCTCATGAGAAACCTATACACATAAATAATAGACACATTAATTGATAATGTTATATAAATAGTTAGCTTGTACATGTGTTCACTATGATAATATTACCTCTCAACGGGCTACATGCTGCGAAAATGGACTGGACCAGCTATTTTTGCTTGGGCAGGAAGGTGTACCATCAAGTGTACCATAATGTCAAAAAAAGATGGAAGGAATATAGTCTCAAGAAGGCTCAAGGTTTCAGCTATGTCATCCTGTAGAATTTCCATATCACTTACTCGAATGACAGGGACAGAAATTTTCTTGAAGAAGTTGCATATATGAATCACTTCAGCACTCACCATTTCTGGTAGTATTTTTCGCACCGCAAGTGGTAGCAAGTGCTCTAGAACAATGTGGCTCTCATGACTCTTAAGCCCAAATACCTTCCTCTCATTGACATGTTCATTGTGTCGTATGTTAGATGCATAACCATCAGGAAACTTCATCCCTTTTGGTACTTGACAAAATAATTTCATCTCATCAGGACTCATTGAGTACGGTGCTGGTGGTAAATAAAATTGCTCCTCTATTTTAATTGGGTGAAGATCACTTCGAAGACCTAGAGCTTGAAGGTCTAAACGAGAATTCAAATTATCCTTTGATTTCCCAATAGTACCAATGAATGTGTTCACTAAACTTTCAGTGACATTTTTACCTATGTGCATGAAGTCAAAGTTATGCCGCAACATCAAATCTTTTCGATATGGAAGTTTGAACCAAATAGATCTTCTTTTGAAAATGACTAAGGGTTCACCTTCCTTGCATCTCTTTCTTAATGTTTTTTTCCCGATGGATCCTTGCCTAAACTAGTACTAAGATCTTTAGTGCATTCCAAAATTTGTTCTCCAGAAAGCAGTTTAGGTGCTAGCCTGAACTCAGTTTTACCACCAAATTTATTTGCATCAAACCTAAATGGGTGATTTTCATGCAAAAGTCTCCGATGGCCCATATAGCAAGCTTTACTACCATTACCAAGTCTAAGTGAATAAGTAAAGAAGTGGCAATCAGAACATGCTGCTTCACCAAAAGTGACAGATCCGGAGACATATCCTAGACCTAGAAAATCTGTAATAGTCCACACTATTGCTGCCCGTAACATGAAGTATTCATCGCTCGAAGCATCATAAGTTCTAACACTATTTTCAAACGTATCCAACAAGTCATTAACAAGTGGCTGACAATATAAATCCATATCACTACCACGACCATTTGCACTAGGAATAAGAAAAGATAAGATGAAATTTGATTGCTTCATGCACATTGAAGGTGGGAAATTATAGGGAATACAAATACCAGGCCAAATGCTATAGCTGACATTCATGGCTCTAAATGGATCAAAACCATCGGTGGCGAAAGTAAGACGAATATTGCGGCTATCTGCAGCAAAGCCGGGCTGGGAAGGAGGCAGGCAAGCTGCGGCTGGGCCAGAAAGAGGAGGAAGGAGGGGAAAGCAGGCCGGGCTGAGGAAAGGAAGAAGAGGCGGCCCAAGCCAGTAATTGAAATTTTGGATTTAGATTTGAATGAGGAAAGGAAGAAGAGGCTGAGGAAAGCAGGCCGGGATGTGATATCAATAGTATAACTATTTTAAAACTGAATGAGGTAAAAAATTAGTACACTGTAATTTTAATAAAAAAATAGTATTTTCTTTTAAAAATTACTTTTTTCTATTCTTTAAAAGTTCAGTTTTTCTTTTCTACGTACACCTGGCAAAATGTCTTTAATAGAGATGGGTTAGACTTCGTGCACACGGAAAAATACGCTCAGAGTTGTCTCATTTTACAAATATGACAGATAAAATCTCTCCACGTACATCTTTTACAGATCTAATAGACAAGCTCTTCCGGATCTCTGAACCCATAAAGACTATTGTTAGTTAATAAAATATAACTACCCAGAACAAATATATAAGATCAAAGAAAATTGTTGTAAAGGGAATATACTTATATTTAATCTAGAATTTTTTAAGTTGATATTTTTCCTTAAATCGTATCATTAGCACGAGCATCGAGACTAGTACAAATAAAAATAAGAGAAATACAGAACTTTACAACTATAGAAAATATGAAACTTCAAAGATTCAATTTTCTAGTAGTTAATATAAATGGTTCCAGTCATAAAAGTTAATTTTTTTAGTAGCAATATCTAATTGTTCCAATAGTAAAATTTAATTATTTTAGTATTGAATATAAATTGTAGCAACTATAAAGTCAATTGTTCCAGCATTAAGATTCAATTGTTCTATTAGTGAAATAATTTGTTCTAGCTATAAAAGTTAATTGTTCTAATAAAATTGATTGTTCTGGTAATAAAAATAAAATATTCCAAATATTTTAATGGGCGCATGCATAAGCTCAATTAAAAAGGAAAATTTAAAATAAATAATGAAAATAAAAACATTTAAAAACAAAGAGAAAAATATTAAAAACAATGAATAAATAAAAAGGAGAAAAAGACAAAAATAAATGGTGTGCGTGTGTAGGGAAAAAGAAACAACCCGCAAACTGGGAGCACGTGAAAAAAAAAAAGACAGTTCAACGAGACAATCAAGAGCACGTGGCACATAAAAAAAAAAAAGAAAGCCGAGCTACACCGGCCCATCGGTGCACAGAAAAAAAGCTATGCAGCCCATCTGCGTCGGAGCATGCCTTCCCCACGCATTGGTCGGAGGGGAAGATTCCCGCGGTCATTCTGAGGTTCGATTAGGTTCCGCATCGAGCCGAGAAAAAGCGGTGTCTGACCACTCCTCCAGTTAGTCTGTTTTTGTTTCCTGGGTCGAATTTCTCTGTTTTTTATTTTCTTTAGGCTTTCTTTGGTAGAGCTTACTTTTTGATGAGCTTAACTGCATGCGTACCAAACGGTCTTAGAAAAAGCTGTTTCTTCGTATTTTTAGAAAGGAGCTATTGGATGAAGTCGGGAGCCTCAAAACCGTAGCTTTCCCCGGCTCCCACGAATGACGTGGCAACCAAAAGTTACGACACCCTTATCTGCCCCGCCTGCCCCTATTTCTACGGACAATATCACGACGCTACTCACAGAGGCAAGCCTCTTCCAAAAAAAAAAAAAAAACACACACACACACATAAGATCCTCATGAGCAATTATTAGACAATTTTTGTAATATTTAATTTCGAAAGTAATATACCTCAGTTTTTGTATTCAGATTGTTCAAATCGTTTAGCTTTAGGAAATAAAAAAAATGTTAACACACGTTGATTAGGGGCCGGCTAAAAACGTACCCACGTTGAATGGGATCCTAACAGAACAATCTTTTTGAATTCAAATACAAGGATAATATGGGTATTTTTCTATACTATCCACTCTAAAAAATAAAAGAAGCCACATGTGAAGCCCCTCTTCCAAATGTTTTTAGAGGAGTCCAAGCTAAAAAAATATCTTTTTCAAAGAAGTCAAAAGCTATTTCTTAAAAAGCCAAAACACTACCAAACAGAAACAGGGCTTTAATGTGGCCTGGTTTGGCGGTTTTGCTCCCACACAATAATTAATGGGCCAATAGCTACTGGGCTACAAAAGTTGGGACGTGGTTCATTTTTTAACCAATTTTTCACTTAAACCCTAATTTATTTTTTAAATCTGTTTGAAATATAATATTTATTTAAAATTAATGTAAAAATGATATTACACATGAATATTTTTTTTCATTTTTTAAAAATTAAAAATTTAAATTTCTTTAATGTTTATTTCAAAATTAATCGAATGTTCTAATAATAAGATTCAATTGTTCCAGCGATGATAATACATTGTTTCACCAGCAAAAATCAATTGTTTTAGTAGTAAAATTGCTTTAGTAATAAAAAATCATTTTTTATTAATATGTTCAAGTAATAAGATTCAATTGTTCTAATGGTTATAATAAATTGTTCCAATAATAAAATTTAATTGTTCTAACGGTTATAATAAATTGTTCCAGGACTAAAAACCATTTACTCAAGTAGTAAAATCAATTTAGTAAAAAAAAATAAATTGTTATAGCTTGAAGCGATAGATGCATGCATGGGCACAGTAAAAGAGAAAAATAAAAATTTAAGATTTAAAAGGAAAAATTGAAAGGAACAAAAATAAAAAAGGAAAAATTAAAAGAATGAAACATTAAAAAGAAAAAAAAGAATGAAAATTTTAAAAGGAAGAAAATAAAAAGTAATAAATATTTAAAAATAAGAAAAATAAAAAAATGAAACAAAAAACTTAGTCCTGCTCCTGTTGTACGGGAAATAAAAAAACAAAAATAAAAAAGCTGAGTGGGTCGTAACGATGGTGTTGACGAAAAAAAGCCCAGCGATTGGAGAGCCCGAGTGAGTGGTTGGAGAGCGAGTTTTTTTAATTTAATTTTTTTAACTAATATTTTAAAAAAACCATACCAAACTAAATTTTCAAAATCTAAATTATTTTAGTCACGATACATAAAGCAATCACGCCAGAAGGACTGGCTTGATACATGACACATCACCTGTGGACTCGAGTCGTAGTCCACGTAAGTCACATCCATCGTGTTAGCGTGACTCATGTGGCTATGAAGCGGTTGTCAGTCCTGTACGGCTTTTTCCTCCTTCAGTTCTTTTCTCTCTCGCACACTCGTTCAGTTTCTCTCTCCATCGCCGCACCTTCGCCTCTAAAATCCAGCTTCAATCGAGCTTCCTCTTCCTCAAATTTGAAGAATGAATCCAGCAGTTCCCAAAAAAGGAAGAATGAATCTAGCAAAGGTAGCTTTTTTATTCTCTCCGTGTAGATTTGATTTTTATGAATGTTTTGGTTGGTTTTGAAGTAGTCAGAGTTTAGTGAAATATATGTACATTTTTGTTGATAATTTGTACAAATGTAGTTGTTCGCTGTATCATATATCGATAGGTTTACCTATTGCATTTTGACATAAACGTATTGTATTTTGATAAACGTAATGTACTTTGTGCATGGTTAAGATTATTGTACTAAATAATTTTTGGTAAAATATTAACACGTGTCATATTTTAACATTTGTTTAGGGTAAGTGAGATTTTTGGCATACGAGGGAACCCAAGAAAGATTACGGTTGCCACATGTGGACGGACGGTGAAGTGCCTCCACCACTTTTTGCTCTGAGGTGTGAATCTAATTCTGTTGTCAAGGTGATTCACTTGAAACATCCAACAACGATAGCACGTGCATGTTATACGTGTCCTAACACAAGACTGTGTAAAAATATTCTATTAAATAAAAAAATTAAAGAAATACATATGATTAACAATGATTTTACAGAGTCATTGGATTAGTTACAAATTCTTTCAATTGATTGATGTTTTAGAGATGGTTGATGAGAGTATTTTACTATTTTTACATGACCTATAAGAGACGATCAACTATGAAGCTTTCAACCGATGGTGCTTTTACCATCAAATCCTCCTCCTATTCCGTGTGAGAATAAGGCGGAAGCATCGAGAAAACGTGTCTGCAATCTGTCATTATGCAAATGTGGTCATCGGACCGAGCTAGAAAGGCCGACTTCTATTTTAACATACACTCTATTTTTCTATTGTCCTATTACATTCATGGTTAGTAATTTGAAATGTCGAGTAATTTTTGTGGTACTTCATAACATGGCTTAATATTAACAAATAGTATTTCGTCATGCAGGATAATAGACGAATGTGTGAATTTCAAGAGTAGATATATGGTCCAAAATCACACTATTCAAAACCTAAAGGCTGACCAGATTTCAATAAAGATTTACGCTTGCCATGCAATAAGATGCTAAAAGTTTTGTGTCAATGCGACGTGCGCGCAAAGAAAGATAAACTCTATCTACTACAAAACAAATTAAAACATACATGAAAACTAAATCTACTTGGAGGGAATAAGAGAGCTAGCTTTAAGGATCAAATACTCTAAATTTGAGAAAGAGAGAAGCTCGCTCCAATCTAGATTTCGGAGGAAAAGGCGCGAGGACAGAGAGAGAAAGAGAGCGATGACGCGCGTGTGAGAGACTGGAGGAGAAAGAAGCCGCGCTGGATCGACGACCACTTCATAGTCAAAGAAATCACGCTAAACAGACTCTAGTCATGCCCACCCGGTGAATATGAATTACGTAAACTACGACTCGGGTCCACGACTGATGTGTTATGTATCACGTTGAATTTTTAGCGTGATTGTTTCACGTATTACAATGATGATTGGTGTGATTAAAACAATTTAAATCTTAAAATTTAATATTAATTAAAAAAATCTCAAAGAGCGCACGCGATTTGACCTAAGCGGAGGCGATGATTGCCGGTCATCCTGTGAGAGGCCTATTCGTGCCTCGAACGGGCCTTTGGCCTCCAAAGGGACCTGCACAGTAGGAAACCTGACAGCCCGAAGAGGACGACGCTTCCTCCCACCAGCCTCCATTCCATTTCCCTACTAGGGTTCTAGAGCTCCGCCTCCCTCCTCGCCGCCGCCGTCGCCGGCTCCCGGACGCCCCACCCCTCGCCATGACGGCCGAGAGCCAGACACCCGAGGAGCTGCTCCGCGCCCCAGCTCTAGGAGCAGAAGATCGCTGAGGTGAGCGAACAGACTCACCCTTTTTTTCTGCCCCGTCCCATTCGTGTCTCTTCCGCTTTTCTGGGCCGGATCACGTGGCCGGTGGCGTGGGGATTCGTTTTTCGTAGTTGCTTGGTGCTAGGCGTGGAGGTATTCGCTAGATCTAGCAAATTTTAGGCTGCGGCTCTAGGTGCTTCGGGATTTAGGGTCTGTCCTATGATGTTGTGGGCCTCGTGGAGAGGTCGCTGGCAGTCTGCGCGCTTTTCAATTTCATACCTCGTGTTACTTGTCTTGCGGATCGTGTGATCGTTTGATCTCGTGATCTGGCGATGCTTCTGTGGGTACGCTTATATCGGTGTGTTGTTGACTTGCTTGACATGTGATAGCCTGATATCTCGCTGCCCACTTCAAAGAGAGGGATGATATGATTTGCATGTCCTTGTCCCGTAACTCCCGTCTGACTTTCTGTATTCTGGAGTCCTCCTGCAAGGTTTACAAAACCCTTCAAAACCGACTGGTTTTCACAGTTTTCGTAACGATCAGTTTTTGTTTTAAAAATTTAAAAAAAATTTGAAAATTTGAAAAAATTCGGAATACCGAAAAACCGGTAAAACTGGTCGATAAACCGGTAAAACCGGTCAGTTAACCGATAAAACCGGTGGGTTTCAAATTTTGAAATCTGAAACCGTAAAAACCAAATAAACCGGTCGGTTTACTGCAGCAGTTTGTTCAAATTTTGAATTTTTGATTTGGAGCGGTTTTCGATCGATTTTTGTTAAACCGATCCCGACCGGTTTTAGCGGTTTAAACGAAATAAGTAAACCCTGCCTCCCTGGATGCTCATAGGTGGCGTCTGGTGAATAAGAAACGACACTTAGTGGCGTTTGAATTGTTGGAAATGAGGCTTGTGATTCGGTTGGAGTTGGGATTGAAAAAAATTGGGAAAGATCTACATCCTTCATTCATCCACCCCACTGCTTCCTAACCTTTCTTCTTTCATTGATTTCCTCCGCAAAAAAAAAAAAACGCTATTAAGCGCGCGCCTCCGCGCGATTAGGCGCTAAGTGAGCCCCTCCCGCTTCGCCTTGGCCCATACGCACGCAAAAAGCGGTCGGAACGCTTCGGCGGCGCGAAGCGGGCGCGCAGGCGACGGCGACGTGGATGCGGAAGCAGGAGGAAACTGGCGGAAAGTCTGGCGTGCGCGAGGGACGCGAGAGCGGGAAAGGGATTTCTCGTGCTGCATATATCGCGCGCTAGGGTTAGAGGAGCCAGAACCTTTCTGAGCTCTCGCTCCCGCCGCCGCTCCGCCATCAAGCTGCCGGTCGTCGCGCCCTGCTCCGCCATCTCTGCCGCCCTGTCAGCCAAGGTACTCCTCCCCCCCCCACCTCCCCCCTGTCACCTGTGCCTCGAGCCTATCTCATCTCACCTGCGCCGCTGCGCCTCTGGCCTCCCCCCCACCCCCCCACCTCTCACCTGCGCGGCTGCGCCCCGTCTCACCTGCATTTGTGTGCTGTGCTGCCTCGTTTAGCCTTACCATAGTGGATGCTTTTTATTGAAGTTTTGTGGTCCGAGGAGTTCCAAATTTGGAACAACCAGTGCAATGTTGTTGGAGCATATTTTTCTGTTACTTGTTCATCACTTAATCCTGAGCCTTACCATAGTGTTCAACAATTCTGTTCTATGCTGCCTCATATATCTCCTGTGGTAGCTAATTGTCCATTGATTGAATTGCTAAATGTTGTCTAGACTTGCCAAATTGTTCATTGTCCATTGATACCTGCCATTCAATTTGAGACTGCCATGTCTCTTATGTCATTTATTCTGCTACGTGGTACCCTCCTATTTTTGGTATAACTAAGCTCCGGTGTGGTTTCTTTGCTATTCTTTAATCCTTCCAGTATGGTTTATCACTTCATCCTTTTTCTCTTATCCCGAAAATTACAAGTTTGCAACCCAAAATTAAACTTATATAAAAAAAGCTTTGCTACAGTACAAAATGCTTAGGCACCGCTTAGAAATGCTTAAGCACGCCTAAGCTCTAGGCGCTGGGTCATCGCTCGCTTAGCGCCTAGCGCCTAATTTTCCGTGGGATATCCGAATCCCAAACCCACTCTCCAAGGTTACTGCTGCCTCATCTGTGAACGTGTTTCCTTGAACAACATCGTAACTATTAACGGTATTATACTTATGTTATGTAGTTGAGGCATATTCTTTTGCTGTTCTATATCTGTTGTGCATATTTGAAGTAGGTTATTGTATGTTTGCTCCAGATGTTGACCTGTTTGAAATCCTCTGTACTTTCAGGGAGATGACCCAATCGTTGAGGACGATGATGATGAAGAAGATAAAGATGATGAGGATGACAAAGATGAGGATGATGCTGAGGGTATGTGAATATCGTGCCCATTTGTATCTACTGTTAGCCGTGAAAAAAAAAGCGCTACAAAGCGCTCTCTTTGGCACGCTGATGTGCGGAGCGCAGGGGTAACGCTCCGCCTAGGACCATAAGTGGTCACTAAGGGAGCGATTGGATGGGTGCACCCGAGGCAACCAGGCTGGCCGCGTGCAGGCATCTCCTGATCGGTTCCCTGCAGCGGGTCTGCAGCCTGTCTCGGGGCATGCAAATGGCCTGCGAGCGCCTGGCTGTGGAGAAACGGATTCGAGTTCCGTTTCTCTCCAGCCCGGTTCGGCGCCTGCAGGTTTAGGTAAGATAATTAATAATATTAATAAATTATCAATAATATTTAAAAATAAATTAAGATTCAGGTAAGATAATAAATTATATTTAAATGTAATAAATATTATTTAATATTTATTTTAGTTTTTCAACTTTTATATATTATATTCTCATACAGCTAACCAAACATCATCTCCTTTCAACAAGGCTGATCTCATACAACCAACCAAACAAATAAATATCGCATCCACACAGCCTGGCTCATAGGAGCCTGGCTCACTCATACGAGCCTTGCTGGATAGAACAAGCAACCAAACGGACCCTAAGTGTTGCCCCTTGAGCTTGTTAGCCCAGTTTTGCCCTCCATAGTTGCTTGCCTGCTACCGAGCTGAGGGCAGGACCGAGGAGGGAGGGAGGTGGAACTGGACACATTTGTTCAAATAATTTGCTGGCATTACGCATTCTAACATGAATTGATCTTGAAATGTGTCATATATTTCTGTCACTTTTGTGTACTGATGATATATTGGGTTCACTTTATGTTAGTTTTTTGCATTGTCTTTCTTTTCTTGCTACTAATTTTTTTACTTTATTGACCATGTTAAACTGCTACTGTTAGTTGCCATGTGACAATAGTTTTTTCTAAAACATTTGGTGAGATAGAACATATTTACTGAACCACAATGAATGTTGGAAATTGATAACTTGCATAGAATCTTTGTGATTTTCTGACATTACCATATAATCTCCAATTTGTCACCCATTTTGGATGTTTTGTTCGCTGCATGATGAGTGCATAGGTACTCAGTGCAGTTGTCAACATAATATATGTTATTAACAGTTTGATAAATTGTTATTCTGGCCCCTATCTTTTTATATTTTATAATCTAGTGAAGCATACGGAACAATTCATTTTATTCACAAACTCAATTATTCCATTGTGATCAGGAGGTGATGCAAGTGGGAGATCTAAGCAGAGTCGTAGTGAGAAAAAGAGCAGGAAGGCTATGCTGAAGCTTGGCATGAAAGCTGTTACTGGTGTGAGCCGTGTAGCTGTCAAGAAGAGCAAGAATGTAAGCTTCAGCCAGCTCTCATATTGCCTTTTGATGCAGTGTTGTTTGTCCAATTCTTGTTGAAATATTTAACTTCTGTTCCATTTCCAGATACTTTGTCATTTCCAAGCCAGATGTCTTCAAGAGCCCTGCTTCCGACACCTACGTGATTTTTGGGGAGGCGAAGATCGAAGACCTGAGCTCTCAGCTGCGGACACCGGCTGCAGAGCAGTTCAAGGCGCCAGACCCGAGCAACGTCATGTCAAAGCCTGAGGCCTCTACTGCTGCCCAGGATGACGATGAGGCTGTTGATGAGACTGTTGTGGAGCCGAAGGACATTGAGCTGGTGATGACCTAGGCCTCCGTGTCAAGGGCTAAGGCTGTGAAGGCACTGCAGTCCTCCAATGGGGACATTGTTTCTGCGATCATGGAGCTGACAACTTAGCCAACTGGACTCCTATCTATGTATCATGATGTCAGATTTACCGTGTCTACGTGGGAACTGTTATTGGAATGTGTGCTGGTCGTTGTTATGAGCCGTTGTGTTAGAGCTGTAATGGATGTTTTGTGACTGGATGTCTTGAGAAAGAAGGCTCCTTTTCGTGCGTTTTTGTGACCTGTTGCACTGCCGTCAATTTCAGTTCGTAATTCAACTGTTGTCGGGGTGTGTGTGGGCTGCGTAAAAACTGGCAACTTCTGTGCTGCTCGTTTTATCTGCAATGTGGATGGTAGAGGAGGAATGTGTTGCATTTTCATTGCAGAGCTGGGAATTCTTTATATTTATATACATTACCGATAAGATTTTAACGGTGGTAATTTTATCGACAGTACTGCTTTGCACCCTGATGCAGGCTTAAGGTGCACGTATCAGTAAATCTGATGCAGTCTGCAGCGATCCCATGGATTTATGTTTGGAAAAATTACAGATCAGCCACTAGAAAAAGTTGAGGTCTATTATTAGCCACTGATTTTTTTTTATTTCCTTATTAGCCATTAGTCTTAGTTTTTGATTCTTATTAGCCATTGTCATCTATTTTTATGGTTTCACGGTGTTAAACGGAAGGAGACTTTCAAATTTGACAATATATAATAAGTACAACAAATAACAAACAGATTTATTTAACAAGAAAAAAATAATATAATAATATATATATTTTTTATCAGCAATTCATTGAGCAAGTTATTTCCTTTTGTTTCTCTGCAAGTTGCAATGAATAAGGGCGGATTGATCAGGTTGAAATGTATAAGGCAAATTCTACGTTAGACCAAGATGAACGTGAGCCATCTATTTACACGTGTGTTGAGAAAAATAATTCTTTTACCTCTTAGAAGGTAAAAGTACTAAAATAATTAATAATTATTATAATATTTAAATT
>BCLH01001007.1:31908-56116 GCA_001602315.1 Zoysia pacifica | reverse complement strand
GAAAACTAGATGTTCTTGTTACCGGAAAGTCATAATGTAGAGTTAGCTTTTCTTTTCCTTGAGGATGGATCCCGCTAAGTTTAATGTAAAATTTATAAGCACTATATAAATGCAAAAAATGATTATAAAATAGAAATAAATTATACTATAATAACTATCCACCAATATATTCTAAAAAAACTATCCACCAATATACATGTAGAAACTGCACTTACTTTTCTAAAATCTTGACAAAATCTTTGTATTACTCTTTGGGGTAATTGAGTGAGTCTAAGACTACCCCTTTCGCCTCCTTTGGTTATATAAGGATAGAAATACAGTGGTCGCTATATAAATAAAGTATTAGGTAATTTTTTAACAAAATACATCGAGTGCAGTAATGAAACTTACTTAAAATTATAAGGGGTTATTATATCCTTTTTGCCATCATTTACAAAGTTATGCATGGCCCTTCCTATGTATGCCACCACTTGCAACATTCTCTCCTTATGGTTTTATTTCTCTCCGATTCAAACTGCTTCTTTGTCATGTTCTTGTATTGCTCCGAATTTTTATTGAATTGTAGGGCAAAATTGACCTAGGAAATCCGTGTTGGATCGAGGATCCCCGTCTGCAGTTTCTTCTGCTTTTAGTCATCTAAGAATACCATCCTACATATAAAGTTACTATTCATTAGTATGACATATCGTACTAATAAATTAAAGGTACTTAACATGTAAAAGGTATGACTTACAAGCACCACACTGTTAGGAGGTTGATATCAAGCCTCTCTTTGCGAAAAATAAGGAATAAATCTTCAAAACTGAAAGATTGAGTCCTCTCTCCACTCCAAAATGCATTTGCTAGCACATGAAAGTGGACATGAGTGAACCTCAGAGCACTCGCCTGCATGTACCAATCATGTAATCTCCTCAATGGAAAATGTACCTTACTGAGTTGCACTGAGGTTAAAAATGGTTTTCCATTCACATATTTTTCAGACATATCCTCCTTATACCAGATTGGGTCATTCCTTAGCAGCTTTATATCTTCTCTGGTATAGATTTCTCCATCCTCCTCCCAACTTTCAATAAAAATAGTATCATCCTTCGGACGCTCTTGAAGGGAGGATGACTTTCTTTTCAATCCTTGAAATTACTTTAATGTGTCTGCCAAAAACGTCTTTTTGTTCGAGGCAATTTCTCTATGGATGTGTGCAGGAGCTGAATAAGTTTGGCTCTTTTGGCCTAAATCTTCTTTGCCTTTTAGAGGTGGCTCGGGCATTTCTGTTGGGCCCTTGTCAGAAGGTGGTATAGTTGAAATTGTAAGATCCTTGGAGGAAGGCTGGAGCATTGTACCTTCTTGCCCTTAAGGAGAAGTTGCCGGTGTGAAATCTGTTTTGCCCTTGGAGGCACATTTTTGTGTTGCATATGATAGTCCCTTGGGAGAAGATGGAGGTTGTACAGATGCATCCTTTGGAGAAGGTTGTTTGTTGGTTGCATCTTCTTCTCTCTTGGTGGCTGGTTGTGTTGACAGATGTGTTGGGCTGCTCAAACATGGTTGGGTAGTAGGTGGCCCATCACACAAAATGATTTTTATGTTGATGCCAAAGGATAAATTAATTCAATGCTTGTCCAAGCAATGAGATTCCTTGGGGCGTACTGTGGTCGAGTTCGTAATCAAGATAGTCCTTGTTAATTATTTTGTTAATTTGTACCTTCGCGTAGTCCGTTGGGATGGGACTGCAGTGGAAGGTACGCCCTGTAATTGGAAGACCAGTGTCAACCTCAATTGTCTTATTTCCCATCCTTCTAATCGGGAATGAAGGTGACAAGGCGTGCTCTCCATAATATCATCTACTGGATATCTCTATACTGGCATAGAGGTTACGCTACTTAGTTTACAGCCCGGTGTGAGCTTAATAGCTGAGTTCTCAGTTGGCACAGTCCTAGGTAATCCCTTAGCTTGCTGTTCTTCCAGATACTTTTGATGCTTTTGCATAAACTCTAAGAAATTTTCTTTTAATGAGACGTTGACCTCCGCCTTAAAAGTCTCTTCAAGAGTCTTCTTATACCTGTCATGTTTTTTGTATCTCACTGCATCCTATGAAAACCCCTCTTTCCAGGTCATTCGTGAAGAGATGGCTCGCATACGTTCAGGGTGTTCTAGTTTGCCTAGTGCAGTAGTAAGTTGGTCCTTCTCCCTATTAGGTTTGAACTTTCTAACTTTTTCTTCTGTAGCAATCTTCAATATTTTCTTGCCTACTTCCGTCGCTTGTGGATGTTTTTATATTATTTGTCCTTCTTTGGTTGTATTTGATCAAGCATAGGCCCAGTTCCAAGTACGATCATCACAACCTTCTAGCGGTCAGATTTCCCTACCTTGGCAGCTTCCTCCTGTCACACCCTCAAAATTCAATCCAAGTTCCGTAGTATTTGAGTTTTGCCTCACCTTTAGCTCTTTTAAATTTTCAAGAAAACCTCACTAAATCAAGGAGTAGAAAATGGGAATTTGGAAAAACTTTTAAAACTTGGTAGTGGAAGTGCCTGTTTCTTTTCTTCTTTTCCGCTGAGTTTCCCTTTGGTTCTTGCGTTCATTTGTTTTCGCTCGGTGTTCTTTCTTTTCCTGAGAAGCAACTTAGCCAGATTCCCGAAACCTGTTGCCTGGACACGGGGCCGACCGTGTGACCTCAGGGGGCCCTTCCCCCGAGCTGCGCTTGCGTGGACACGAGCCGGGTGCCATGTCCACGGCGCCCCTTCTCTGCCTAGCGCCGGCGTGGGCCCAGTAGCGTGGACACGGGCGGGGCACCGTGTCCACCGCGCTGGCCGGCCTCCTCTGCCTTCCCCAGTTTCCCCTGCTTTCCCTTGTCCCTCCCCTGCTCCAGCTCTCCCCTGCCACAACCCCGCTCGCCCCGGTTCTCCTCTGCTCCAGTTCACCCCGCCGCCGTCTGTGGCCAGGGGCGAGCTAACGGCGTCGCCCCAGTGTGCACGCCTGCCCGCTTTGCTCCACTCCAGCTCGCGCATGTGCCCAACGGCAGAGGCAACCACCAGACGTCGCCCTCCACCTGGCGGCTTTCCCTGTGGCCGCGCCGCTGTCTGACCCGCGCTACCGGCTGAATCTCGGTCGGATCTCCGCGTGTCACTGTCACCGGCCATGAGCCACCGTTGTGTAGCCTTCTTAACACCTCAGCGCGCTCACCCCTGAACAGAACGGCGCCAAGTGGCTGCCCGCGCGACGTGCGTCGCCAATGGCTGCCGGGCCGCAGTGGAGCTCGGCCAGCTACGCCGCTCGATGGCGAAGTCACTCCTCACACGCCATAGCTTCTCAGGGCTGCAGTCACTCGAGTGGGCTCGCGCACCGCCCTGTCCCGTCACGGCATTACTCCAGCGCAATCATTTCTGGTGCCGGCTAGGCAACCTGCGATGAGCTTTGCCTCCCCCTCATGCCACCAGTGCACCTGGCCACAGACGCTACTCGCCACGTGCCTTGCCCAACACCACCTGGTCGATCTCGCGGAGATATGTCTTCAATGCGCAATCCCGCCGTGACGCCGCTGCTGAACCAAATGGCGCGCCCCTTCCGCCGGCTGCTCCGAACGCGCCCGCCTATAAAATGCAAGGCCAAACCAATCGTTAACCCCTGCTGCTCCACAGATCTCCCTCTCTCCCTCTCACACCGCGCAATTTTGTAAAATTCACCCTTCTTCCCCAAAACCAGCCGCCGCCAGCCACCTTTGAATTCGCGGGAACCGACAGCCATCCGCCTCCGCTCCACCGTTCCACAGCACCACCGACACTCACTGAAGCTGCCCAATGCTGCGAAGAAGACGTTGCAACCCCAATGGTTGCTCGACGAGCGCCGCCGTAGACCACCACCTGGCCCACGGTGCCAGCCACAATGGCGCCACCGCGAGCCCGGGGGAGGTCGCCACAACGTTCACTACACCTAGGAGCCACTCACGGGCTCTGCAATGGGCTGCCCCCGCGCACCATGCGCTCCTCCCTCAGAGCGCCGCCGTGAGCACGCCTCCGGTGCGCTAGGGCAGTCCACCCGGCTCACCGCCCGTAGCGGAGAGCCTGCCCACGACTACGCCTCGTTGCTCTCGCCCGAAGCCCCCCACTCACGATCGCCAAGGCGGCGTCGGAGGGAACTCCAGCGAGCCGCCGCCGCTGTGCGGCATTTGAGCCGTGGTCGCCTCTGACCGACCGTGGCCGTGGCCCACTTGGCAGCCGCCCATGCGCACCCACACACCACACTGAGCACGGTGCACACTCACACCCCCGCCCCGCCGGGCCCATGTGTCTGTCACAGCTAGAGGAGGGGAACAGCAAGTGCCACACTGGCCATGGACACAGGCTGGGCGACGTGCCCACGGGACTTGTTTTGCCGCCTCGCGCCCATGCACGCATGACGGCCATGGACACTGGCCAGGTTGTGTCTCCACGAAGTTCGTCCACCGCGTCACACCCGAGAGTGTCCAAAAGCCGTGGACACTGGCCGGACAACGTGTCCACAGGACTCATTTTTTCCCCACTACACGCTTGCACTTGCCTAACGACCGAGGACACTAGCCGAGCCTCGTGTCCATGAGGTCCGTTCTCCACATCGCATCCACACGTGTCCAGTGGCCGTGGACATGGCCCAGGCGCGTGTCCACGAGACTCATCCTCCGTCCCGCACTCGTGTGTGTCCAGTGGCCGTGGACACGTGCCGAGCGCTGTGTCCGCAAGACTCGTTCTCCGCCCCGCCCCGCATGTGTCCAGGGGCCGTGGACACAGGCCGGATAGCGTATCCATGAGTCCTTCACTCCACTTCACGTCTCACATGCCTAGCGGCTGAGGACACTGGCCAGGCCATGTGTCCACGAGGTTTTCCTCCGTTGCACACTGCTCGTGTCCAGTGTCCGTGGACACGAGCTGGGCCGCATGTCCACAGGACTTGTTTCCCCACGATGCGCCCAGCATGTCTAGTGGTTGCGAACACGGGCCAGACCCTGTGTCCGCGGAGCACGTGCTGAACCAGAGAGTCTGGCACCTTGCCGGATCATCTAAAAGGCCTTCTCTGGAACCGGGGTGTTTTCCACAGGAGTATCCGGGAATATGCCGGAGTGTCCGATGACCCCTCTCTGGAATCGGACCGTGGTGTCTAGTGTTTCGTGCCCCACGTGTCCAGAGGCCATGGACACGAGCCGGACAGCGTGTCCACAGGCCCTTTTCCTGTTTCCAGTTCAGGGCACTTTGTTTACCTCACCGTCACATCACCACAGCCCCGTTTTCAGCGATCTTCGTATCGTAGGACTCGGCCTTACAAGCTCCACACTCCAAAACCCTAATCCTTAAGGATGTTGCTTCTCAAGTTTTTCTTCGCTGAGCTCTTTCTTTCGCTCTTAGCAGCAGACTTAATCCTTTGTTTGTTGTTTGTAGCAGACGAGGAACTCGAGGAAGGGGAAGCTAAGGACCCGGAGTACAAAGAGGAGCTCAAGGACACCACTGAAGGCAAACTCTAACCCTTCGATCATACTGAAACCATGATTTGCTTGTATACCTATAGGGCCTGTTGCTTGCACCTTTACTTTCTTTATGCAAAAATGTTGTGTAGATAAATACCCTACTTGTTTGAATTTACTTATATTAATGTCAGTTACTTGCTGATCGTAATAGAAGTACCCCTTGTAAACCATTTATAACGCTACCATGTTAACCGTAGTAACTCCATATGTAAAATATTTTAATGAACGAAAAGTTGCCTTGTAACTAGGATGCTTAGGACCAGTTTTTTTTTCAAAACTATACACCACCATACAACTACCTGTTTTGTGAAAGGTGTAAAAGGTTGAGTTTGGAGGTGTGAGTAAAGCAAAAATCAGGGAGGGAACTAGCAACCCGTGTAGGTGAAGATGGGAGAAAGATTTCTGGTTGTGGGGCGGGTGATTATGCTAGGTGATTATGCTTTGGTCCACTCCACCGGCCATGGACGAGTATGCCGATATCGACGGGACTTACCTCCTACTTAGGTAAACCACCTTGAACCGCTAGGAGGTTAGTAGGACACAAGAGGCCAGGAAAAGACGCGAGATGCTCGTGGTCCGGTTTTTGACAAAGTAATTGCTCACGTCATGGGACCGTAAGCCCACGGATATAGCCCTTGGTTTATGTGCCCGGTATAGAAGGGAACCGGGAGAAGAAGTGAATGAGCATTCCCACGGTCTGGCTCTGGGAATGTACACCGTCGCATCATCAGGAGGTAGTAACTTGACGGATAGCCCCTGGATACGTCTTGGGCGGAATTGGTGGAGACCTATGTAGATGTTGGAGTAGGCGCTATGCACTCGCTCGCGAAAGGACGCATAGCCTGTGGGTACAGTGTACAACCTTTGCAGAGTGTAAAAATTCTTCCGAAACAGCCGTTGTTACCGTATTGACACACTAATGTTCAGGTAGATGATTAGATTTTCATGACTCCTTCATGTGTGAGTAGGTGTAGTTGCCCGTGTTTTTGGATTTGTGTTAGCTGTGTGCCTCGGGACAGTACGGAGACGTGCCTACCCCCGGTTAAAACTTGGGAGCTAATGGAGCGGATTGAGTCCCTCAGCAGGTCCACCAACTAAAATATGACAAAGAAAAGAATTTTCCTCCACTGTTTTCAAATCTGTCCTATAGGGAAACACGCATGAAAATTTTGCTTTATGCTAAAACAGAGCCCTGCCGCCCTTTAATCAATATACTATGCATATCTTTGTATACCTCTCTCCTGTTAGAGCTTGCTGAGTACTTCTAGTACTCACCCCATGGTGAAAATTGTTTAGATAAGAATGAAGAAGAAGAAGATGGCGTTGATGGCGGCGACGTTTAGAAATCTCGTTCTGTGCTTAAGATGTTGTGTTTGTGCTGTTGTGTTTGAATAAGAGTTGATGCGATCAACTCTCTGTTTGTAATCTATGTCTTGTATGTTGGACCTTGTAGTTTGGACATCCCATTAAATAATTTTATCTTGTATGAGCGATGTTGCCACTTTATGGCATGTTCACTCTACTAATCCTGTGATTGGTAAGTTGATGCTAAACGCTTCGGAAACTGGATGTGATAAGGTGGTATCAGAGCCATACTTGACCATAGAATGAAACCCTAGGTTCCACACATGACCAAGCACCATTCTGCCCTCACCGGTTTTCAAAATTGTACCAACTTAGTGGGACGTCTCCCATGCCTTCCCTGTTTCTAATTTTTTTAGGAGTGTTGCTTGTTGTCTTGTCTTCCTCTATTAGTTACTGACTTTGTTTTACCATCTCTTTTGTAGATGGAGTCGGGATGATGGACCTACTTGGCCGCCGAGACAGCAGAGGTCGACGGGGTTTCCGCGATCCTCACTCGCACGTTGACATGGTTTCTGTAACATCCAAAAATTTTAAATTAAATAAAGTGACGATTTCCTAAATTCTATTCTAATTAAATTGTCTGTTCCAATATTTTGTTTCGTAAAAAAAAATCATTCGTATCGAATTTCTTTCCGTTCAATTCGAAGTCCGTTTACCTAAATTGATCCGGTGCCGAAATAATTTAGTCCGCGTAATTTATACGTTTGGGCTAAAATTATTTTCCGAAATTCTCTAATTAATTTTCGGATCTCTAGATATTTTCTCTAATCAATTTCTTCAGCCTTAATTGTTTCACGTTCATTAATAAATTCTAGATTAATTCCTAACCCTACCCCCTCATTCTAATCCCCTCCTATAAATACCCTCAACCTAGCCCCAAATCCTCATCTCATTTTTCCCCTTTTCTTTTCTTCCACCGCAAGCCCAAAATTTCCCGGCAACCACCTCCCCGCGTCGTGCTGCCGTCTCCGCGATTCGTCCTACCTCGATCCGCGTGTGGAGCTTGCTGTCGTCCGCCGGTTCCCGCGCAGTGCCGTCCTTTGCGTCGCCTGCTCTGCGTCAATCTCTGCACGCGCCGTGTCGCCGTCAGCTCAGCCGCGTCGACCTTGCCGCGTGGAAGCCAGCGCCGTAACCGAGCCGTCGATCCACGCCGTCCCAGCTCGAGTTGATTCGCCAGCGTTGTCATCACGTCAGCAAGCGGTCTCCCGAGGAGTTTCGTCGCCGTCAGTTGTTTCCCCGACGCCGTCCCCTGCTGCTCTGCTCCGCGTGAATTTCCGCACCCGTCGTCCGCTAGAGTTCCTGGTGGTCCGAAGATCGCCTCGTGTGATCCACGTCTCCAGTACCGATTTCCGGTTCGTGTCTCCGATCTCCGATTTCCGTCTTCGATTTCCAGATCTCGGTGAGAATAATTCCTCTCTCTTCAAATCTTTTTCCTTTTTGATTAATTGTTAGATTAATTGCTAGTTTATCTACGATTAATTATTCTGCAATTAATCTAATTCCTTGTGGTCTCGATCGTCTACAAATTCCGGGGAACTCCGTTTGATCTCCGATTAATCTCGAAATTGTTTCGTTAATTTGTCTCGTCGCGTTGGTCGTGTAGGGTTGATCCGAGAAACGTTTTGCGCACGTTTAGTCTAGTAGTTTTAATTTAGATTTAATTTCCTGTTCTATTTTATCGCGTAATTAGTGTCTAATCGCTCTTGTTCATGTTGTCATTAGCTGCTGTTCCTGAGGTGGAGTTCTGCGAGCCCGATCAGTTCGTCGAGCCAGATCAAGACTACGATCCCGATTTGCTAGGCAAGCCGCGTTACTTAATCACTTTGTACCTAGTATTTTAAACTGCATGTTTTGTTTGCAACACTAATTTGCATGCCAACTATTTTAAAATGTGCTAGCAACATTTCTAAGCCGTGCCTATTTACTGTTCCACAAATATCAACCCTAAGATTGCTTTAGAACACTTATTTTACTTTTATGCTTAGCCATGCTTAGTCGTATTTAATTTTTATCTCACACCTATCACTATAAAATGGAATTTGTGTTAAATGCTTTTGAACCGTGCTTCAAATGTGTGAGTATTGCAAATAACTATACATAACTATTTAGCGGGGGCAGGTTGAAGTATGAGGAGCTGAGGGACTTTTGGGAAGTCCCTGTGGGCGTACCTGTTGCGGGTACAATGGGAAGATTCGGGCTGGGATCTTTCCGTGAGACTTGTTGTTGGCGTTGAGGTCGGTGATGGTGCCTGTCCCGGCAATTAAGGACCGAGTCCTTCAAGCTTTGTACGCTCTGTTGACAACTATGCACACCACGTTACCTAGTATTGGCAGTTGGCTTGATCCTGAAGCTTGCCGAGACTGGTTGTTTATCCGTGGGTTGGCGGTGTTGTGTTAGTGTGGTGTAGAGCTCTGACTCCCCACATGAGATCGAGATACCCCACCTGATCAGTGGTAGGCTCTTCATAGCCCCAGGATCCGATTGCGTAGGCTTTTGGGATCCCTATCCTAAAGGACGGATGACGCCAGTTAAAGCTTGTGGACGGGTCTTGTTTGTTCGTCGAGGCTACGATGGTAGTTCTCGATGACGCTTCTCGTGGGTCCAGGTGCATAACCTCTGCAGAGTTTTAGTCGATGCGCATTGCCATGTCCTTTTGGATGGACACCCCTTGAGTTGTGCTCCTCGTTGAGTAGTTTTGTTTTTCTTTCTTCTCTCTTTTTTCAAAATGTTTTTGACTCCGACCTTTGAGCTGTGGCCGAGTGTGGAGTTTACATCGGCATTAAAATGAACCTTCGTTCGAGATAACGGAGATCTCTGCGGGGCAACATAATAAAATTTGACAAGTTTAAAAATAAAGCTTTCTTGCATCCTTTAAATAAAATAAAATGTTCTATACTTGTATTTAGCACTTGAGCCATGCCTTTATCCTTGAAACAATTTGCATGCATACATTGTTGTTAGGTAATACGCGGTTTGCTGAGTATTCGTACTAACGGCTTTCTAATTTGTTGTTTTCAGAGGATACTCTCAGCTTCGACTTCGACTACGTCTTTGATGGTCCTTAACGTCCGCTCCTGAGCTCGAGCTAGCCTGTGTGGAGGAGGTTCGCTACCGCTGCCATGTTGATGCTTCCGCTGCTGTTTTTGTTGGATTCACGATAGTGATATATCTGCTCTGAGAAGTTTTCGGCCTGCGTGCCGATGGACCTCTTTGGAGGATTTTATTCTAATAATTTCACTTTGACCTGATATTTTCTATTCTTGTTTCTTGTTTAATATTTATGTTATAGTTTCTCGATTGATCGCTTGTGATATCGTGATTGCCAAACTCCTGAGATTGGCAAAGTCACGAAAGATCGGGACTTATCGAAAGGTTAGGAAAATCCTGGTCGTTACAGGTGGTATCGGAGCCATACTTGATCGTAGGAGCGAAACCGTAGAACTGGACGTAACTAAGGATTATTTCTAGATTTTCTAATCTGCTAACAAACCTTCATCGTGAAAGTTGCTTTTGTAAATCTCGTCGATTGCTTGGTGGGAGTCTTGTTTGCTTAGAATAGTGCTTGTTTAGTTATCCTCGTTTAATCTGCTGGCTTTCTATCTTCTTCAGTAATTCTGTTTCTGCTAATGCTATCTTTCTGATCAGAATTATTTTCCTGCAACAGATGGCTCTGGGGAGGTCTGGACGCCTTCACGCTCGTTTTGAGGAGGCCGCTCTGGAGGACCCTGAGGTACCGCCAGCCACTGGGCGTGGTCGTGGTGCCGTCCCTAGAGGTCGTGGTCGTGGCGCTGGAGGCCGTGTACCAGTGCCACCTGCGACTGACGCGCCTGGCGTTGGTCGAGGGCGTGGCCGTGCTGGAGCCCATGCCCCTCAGGCTGGAGGTCGTGGCAGAGGAGTTGCCATGAAACCTGAGTTCGAGCCTACTG
This sequence comes from Zoysia pacifica, assembly GCA_001602315.1. NCBI lineage: Eukaryota > Viridiplantae > Streptophyta > Magnoliopsida > Poales > Poaceae > Zoysia > Zoysia pacifica. The sequence continues at coordinate 45,337 of BCLH01001007.1, read as the reverse complement.
GTGGTGCCACGCCTGGTGAGGAGGTTCCAGCTGCTCCGAACTTGGCGGAGGTGATGGCCCGGCAGATGCTTCTGCTTGAGCGTATCGTCGAGCAATCACAGCAGCGGCCTCGTGGTCGTGCTCCTGCTTCTGACGCAGCACCGTACCACCAGTCAGTCGGTTCTCGCATAGCGATGTTTCTGAGCATGCGCCCGACAGTGCAGTCGATCCTCTAGATGCTGATGACTGGCTCAGTGATATCGAGAAGAAGCTGGACCTGATTCAGTGTGACGACCAGGAGGCAGTTCGTCTGGCAGCTCACCAGTTGACAGGTGCAGCTGGTGCTTGGTGGGACACTCTGTACGCCACACTTGACGAGCTTGAGCAGTTCACCTGGGACGACTTCGTCACCGCTTTCCGTAGTTTTCACATCTCAGAGGGAGCCATAGAGGCGAAGGCGGAGGAGTTCTGTACTCTTTGTCAGGGGAGTATGTCTATCACCGAGTATGCCAACCGCTTCACTCAGCTGAGCAGTTTTGCACCCGAGGAGGTCTCGACTGAGCGTCGCAAGATGTACTGGTTCCGGAAGGGCCTACGTCTTGAAATGCTTCCGTACCTGGACGGAGGTGTTCAGAGGAGCCTTCGTGAGCTGATTGACAGATACCTAGCTTTGGAGGTGTCACTTCAGAAGCTTGACCGGTCCAGAGATGCTAAGAGGAGAGCTCTTTGTCAGGGACCCAGTCGTGAGGCTTCGCAGCATCAGCGTTTCAGTGTTTCTTTCCAGCAGGGATCGGGTCAGTCCACCTTCGCTCGATCCATTGCTCCTGCTCCAGCTTCAGTTCAGCAGTAGAGTTCTCAGCGCCAGAAAGGTGCCTTCCAGCAGCAGCAGTCCTCTTTCCGTCCGACAGTGGGTCAGCCCTCGGTTCGCTGCTTCGAGTGTGGCCAGGAGGGTCACAAGGCGTTTCAGTGTCTGAGGCGCCAGCAATAGGGACCTGGGGGAGGTGGTGTTCAGTTTGCCACTCTTGCTAGGCCACCGCACCAGTCAGGAGGACGAGGAGTGCGTTCAGCGGGCCGTGGCGTTGCTCAGTCGAGCGTCACGCGCAGCCGCCTGAACCACATCTCAGTGGAGTAGGCTCAGGAGGCACCTGACGTCGTCGTTGGTGAGTTCTTGGTTCACTCCCACCTAGCGACGGTTTTGTTCGACTCGAGGGCTACATATTCATTTGTGTCGTCGGCGTTTGCGTCCACACACAGTCTTTCTACCTCACTCTTAGCTATACCTACACTTACCACTTCACTTATTGGAGTCTACAAGAATCGTGTTGAGTGTAGAGGTGTTCGGATCTTGATAGAGGGTGTGGTCTTCCTAGCCGATCTCATCGTCTTTCCCTCGCGTGACATTGATGTCATCTTGGGGATGGATTGACCAGCGAGGCACAAGGGAGTCATCACTTGTGCTGAGAGGGTTGTGTCTTTGGTCAACCACCGCAGTGTTCGAGTGGTGTGTGCTCCTAGAGTATCCATAGTTCCAGCTTCAGTTTGCAGCTTGCAGGAGTTATCTTTGGAGCAGATTCCTATTGTTCGAGAGTTTCCAAAGAGGTGTTTCCCGATGAGTTGCCAGAACATCCTTCAGATTGAGATGTTGAGTTCATGATCGATCTTCTTCCTGGTACTGCACCGATTGCCAAGCGGCCGTACCGGATGTCTTTTGATGAGCTTGCTTTTCTTAAGGAGCACATTGATGAGCTCTTGAGTAAAGGGTTCATTCGGCCGAGTGCTTCGCTATGGGGAGCCCCAGTGCTGTTCGTGAAGAAAAAGGATGGATCAATGAGCATGTGCGTTGACTATCGTTCTTTGAACGAGGTGACGATAAAGAACAAGTACCCTTTGCCGAGGATCGATGATTTGTTTGATCAGTTGAAGGGTGTGAAGTTTTTTTTCTTGATTTATTTGAGATCGGGGTATCACCAGATGAAGATTCGACCTTCTGATATTTCGAAGACTTTGTTTGTGATGAGGTATGGGTCTTATGAGTTTCTGGTCGTTTCTTTTGGACTCACTAATGCCCCTGCCTACTTTATGAACATGATGAACAAGGTGTTTATGGTTGAGCTGGATAAGTTCGTTGTGGTTTTCATTGATGATATCCTCGTCTATTCCAAGTCAGCCGAAGAGCATGAGCAGCACCTGAGACTTATGCTTGGGAGGTTAAAATCTCATCAGCTGTATGCTAAGTTCAGCAAGTGCAAGTTTTGACTTGAGAAAGTTGCTTTCCTAGGCCATGTTGTTACAGCTGAGGGCGTTGCCGTTGATTCTGAGAAGGTCAAGGCTGTTGTGGAGTGGGAGTCTCCGAGGTCAGTCTCTGAGGTGAGGAGTTTTCTTGAATTGGCAGGTTACTATCGCCGATTCATTGAGAACTTCTCTAGGATTGCTAAGCCTATGACCAAGTTGACTCAGTTGGGTGTGCCGTTTGTCTGGTCAGATGCTTGTGAGAGGAGTTTTCAAGAGCTGAAGATGAGGCTGACATCTGCGCCTGTTTTGACCTTGCCGAATATTCACTAGGACTTCCAGGTTTTTTGTGATGCTTTTCGTCAGGGTTTGGGTTGTGTGCTGATGTAGAACAAGAAGGTTGTGTGCTATGCTTCGAGGCAGTTGAAGAAGCATGAGTTGAACTATCCGACGCATGATCTTGAGTTGGCAGCTGTTGTCCATGCTTTGAAGATTTAGAGGCACTATCTGATCGGCAATAGATGCAAGATCTTCACCAACCACAAGAGTCTCAAGTACATCTCCACCTAGTCAGAGCTGAACATGAGGCAGAGGAGGTGGCTTGAGTTGATCAAGGATTACGATCTTAGCATTAACTATAACCCGAGTAAAGCCAATGTGGTAGCCAATGCTTTGAGTCGTAAGGCTTATTGTTCTTCTTTGATGTCTGAGCAGTCAGAGATTCTTGCAGATTTAACCAGTTTGAGAGTTGAGATTGTTTCTCAGGGTTTCTTGTGCGAGCTCAGGTTGCAGCCGTTGTTGATTGAGGAGATCAATCAGCTCAGAAGCTTGATAGAGAGGTTCAGTCGATCTTGAAGAAGATGAGGAGAGGCAAAGCACCGGGTTTCCGTGTGGATCAGCAAGGTGCTTTGTGGTTTGAGGACCGTATCTGTGTTCCGAGAGTGCCAGAGTTGCAGGATGCTATTCTCAGAGAGGCTCATGATTCGAGGTTTTCTATCCACCCAGGTTGCACCAAGATGTTCGAGGATCTGAGGACTCGTTTCTGGTGGGTTAGCATGAAGGCAGACATTGCTGAGTATGTTGCCATATGTGATGTTTGTCGGTGAGTTAAAGCTGAGCACTAGAGGCTGGCTGGATTGCTGAAGCCGCTGTCGATTCCTTTCTGGAAGTGGGATGACATCAGTATGGACTTCATCACGGGTTTATCGATGACGTCTTGCCATCATAATGCTATCTTGGTGGTGGTGGATCGATTGACTAAGACCGCTCATTTCATCCCTGTGAATGAGAGGTACTCGGTTGATCAGTTGGCCAAGTTATACATCGATCACATTGTGAGGTTGCATGGTACACCGAGGAGCATTCTGTCTGATCGTGGGCCTCAGTTTACCGCAAGATTCTGGAGGAGTTTTCATGAGGCTATGGGTACACACCTAGTGTACGGTTCAGCTTATCACCCTCAGACAGATAGTCTGACAGAGCGTGTGAACCAGATTCTGGAAGATATGTTGAGAGCTTGTGTGATCACCTATGGGTAGAGCTGGGAGGACAGTCTCTCTTTTGCAGAGTTCCCTTACAACAGCAGCTTTCAGGCCAGTTTGGGTATGTCACCTTTTGAGGCGTTATTTGGTAGGAAATGTCGTACCCTGCTCATGTGGTCAGAGGTTGGTGAGAGGTCTTTCTTTGGTCCTGATTCCATCAGAGCAGCTAAGGAGAAGGTTGAGAAGATCAGAGAGCATCTCCGGGTTGCTCAGAGCCGTCAGAAGAGCTATGCAGATAAGAGGAGGAGGCTCCTTTCTTTTGAGGTTGATGATTGGGTGTATCTCAAGGTGTCACCTCTCTGTTGCACGCGTCGCTTCCATGTCCGAGGGAAGTTGGCTCCGAGGTTTGTTGGTCCTTTTCGAATTCTCAAGAAGATCGCTGAGCTTGCTTACAGGTTGGACTTGCCATCCGAGCTTGCGGGTGTGCATCCGGTGTTCCACGTCTCTCACTTGAAGAAGTGTCTTCAGTGCCGGAGGAGCGAGTTGCCCCTGATGCTTTGGATATTCAGGACACGCTCGAGTACCAAGAGTACCCGCTGAAGAATCTTGATGAGGCGTTCAAGGAAACGCGGAAGTCCAAGATCAAGTTTCTTAAGGTTCAATGGAGCAACCACACTGAGCGAGAGGCTACCTGGGAGAAGAAAAATGATCTGAGGAAGGAGTTTCCCTATCTGTTTGAGTCTGCTCCTTGATCTCGAGAACGAGATCCTGTAAGGGGGAGTCTGTAACATCTCGAAATTTCGAATTAAATAAAGTGGCGATTTCCTAAATTCTATTCCAATTAAATTGTCTGTTCCAATATTTCGTTCCGTTAAAAAAAATCATTCGTACCGAATTTCTTTCCGTTCAATTCGAAGTCCGTTTATCTAAATTGATCCGGTGCCGAAATAATTTAGTCCGCGTAATTTATACGTTTGGGCTAAAATTATTTTTCGGAATTCCCTAATTAATTTTCGGATCTCTAGATATTTTCTTTAATCAATTTCTTCAGCCTTAATTGTTTCACGTTCATTAATAAATTCCAAATTAATTTCTAACCCTGCCCCCTCATTCTAATCCCCTCCTATAAATACCCTCAACCCTAGCCCCAAATCTTCATCTCATTTTTCCCCTTTTCCTTTCTTCCACCGCAAGCCCCAAATTTCCTAGCAATCGCCTCCCCGCGCCGTGCTGCCGTCTCCGCGATTCGTCCTACCTCGATCCGCATGTGGAGCTTGCTGTCGTCCGCCGGTTCCCGCGTCGTGCCGTCCTTTGCGTCGCCTACTCGCGCCGGTTCCCGCGCCGTGCTGCCGTCGCCGTTAGCTCAGCCGCGTCGACCTTGCTGCGTGGAAGCCAGCGTCGTGATCGAGCCGTCGATCCCACGCGTCGATCCACGCCGTCCCAGCCCGAGTTGATTCGCCAGCATCGTCATCACGTCAGCAAGCGGTCTCCCGAGGAGTTTTGTCGCCGTCAGCTGTTTCCCCTACGCCATCTCCTGCCGCTCTGCTCTGTGTGAATTTCCGCGCCCGTCGTCCGCTGGAGTTCCTGGTGGTCTGAAGATCGCCTCGTGTGATCCACGTCTCCAGTATCGATTTCCGGTTCGCGTCTCCGATCTCTGATTTTTGTCTTCGATTTCCATATCTCGGTGAGAATAATTCCTCTCTCTTCAAATCTTTTTCCTTTTTGATTAATTATTCTACAATTAATCTAATTCCTTGTGGACCCGATCGTCTACAAATTTCGGAGAACTTCGTTTGATCTCTGATTAATCCTAAAATTGTTTCTTTAATTTGTCTCGTCGCGCTCGTCATGTAGGGTTGATCCAAGAAACATTTTGCGCACGTTTAGTCTAGTAGTATCAATTTAGATTTAATTTCCGGTTCTATTTTGTCGCGTAATTAGTGTCTAATCCCTCTTGTTCGTGTTGTGATTAGCTGCTATTCCTGAAGTGGTGTTCTGCAAGCTTGATCAGTTCGTCGACCCGGATCTGGACTACGATCCCGATTTGCTAGGCAAGCCGCGTTCCTTGATCACGTTGTACCCAGTATTTTAAACTGCATGTTTTGTTTGCAACCCTAATTTGCATGTCAACTATTTTAAAATGTGCTAGCAACATTTATAAGCCGTGCCTATTTACTGTTCCACAAATATCAACCCTAAGATTGCTTTAGAACATTTATTTTACTTTTATGCTTAGCTATGCTTAGTCGCATTTAATTTTTATCTCACACCTGTCACTATAAAATGGAATTTGTGTTAAATGCTTTTTGAACCGTGCTTCAAATGCGTGAGTATTGCAAATAACTATATATAACTATTTAGCGGGGGCAGGTTGGAGTATGAGGAGCTGAGAGACTTTTGGGAAGTCCATGTGGGCGTACCTGTTGCGGGTGCAACGAAAAGATTCGGGCTGGGATCTTCCTGTGAGACTTGTTGTTGGCGTTGAGATTGGTGATGGTGCCTGCCCCGGCAATTAAGGACCGAGTCCTTCGAGCTTTGTACGCTCAGTTGACAACCATGCATACCATGTTACTCTGTATGGGCAGTTGGCTTGATCCTGAAGCTTGCTGAGACTGGTTGTTTACCCGTAGGTTGGCGGTGTTGTGTTAGTGTGGTGTAGAGCTCTGACTCCTCACATGAGATCGAGATACCCTACCTGATCAATGGTAGGCTCTTCACAGCTACAGGACTTGATTGCGTAGGCTTTTGGGATCCCTATTCTGGAGGACAGATGACGCCAGTTAAAGCTTGTGGACGGGTCTTGTGTGTTCGTCGGGGCTACGACGGTAGTTCCCGATGACGCTTCTCATGGGTCCAGGTGCATAACCTCTACAGAGTTTTAGTCGATGCGCATTGTCACGTCCTTTTGGAAGGACACCCCCCTGAGTTGTGCTCCTCGTTGAATAGTTTTGTTTTTCTTCCTCCTCTCCTTTTTCAAAATGTTTTTGACTCCGACCTTTGAGCTGTGGCCGAGTGTGGAGTTTATATCGGCATTAAAATAAACCTCCGTCCGAGATAACGGAGATCTCTGCGGGGCAACATAATAAAATTTGACAAGTTTAAAAATAAAGCTTTCTTACATCCTTTAAATAAAATAAAATGTTTTAAACTTGTAGTTAGCACTTGAGCCATGCCTTTATTCTTGAGACCATTTGCATACATACATTGTTGTTAGGTAGTACGCGGTTTGCTGAGTATTCGTACTCACGGCTTTCTAATTTGTTGTTTTCAGATGATACTCAGCTTCGACTTCGACTACGTCTCTGACGGTCCGTGACGTCCGCTCCTGCGCTCGAGCTAGCCTGTGTGGAGGAGGTTCGCTATCGCTGCCATGTTAATACTTCCTCTGCTGTTTTTGTTGGATTCACGATAGTGATATATCTGCTCTGAGAAGTTTTCGGCCTGCGTGCCAATGGACCCCTTTGGAGGATTTTATTCTAATAATTTCACTTTGACCTGCTATTTTTTATTCTTGTTTCTTGTTTAATATTTCTGTTATGCTTTCTCGATTGATCGTTTGTGATATCGTGATTGTCAAACTCCTGGGATTGGCAAAGGCACGGGAGATCGGGACTTATCGAAAGGTAAAGAAAATCTCGGTCGTTACAGTTTGTGTATGCCCAACCCGTGATCTATCGCTGGAGGAGCTTTCAGTCCGGCGAGTTCACGTTGTGCGAGATAGAGGCCAGCATTCACGCATACCCGCTACCACCGTGGGAGCTAGCCTACAGCGGCTCCGCCTTTGACGACACCTTGCAAGGCATAGCCCGCGAGGTCCTGTTGCACTTCTGTTCGGCGAATGTGAGACTCACCGAACCTACTCCGGTGAGATACTTCCCCATCCTGTCCGACCAGGACCCCGTTTGGCTTCACTGACTCCGCACCTTGACGGGCCTACCAGGACAATGGATGACCCTACCTTGGTGGAGACAGCATGGTATGTGCTGGCGCAGCACCGCCTCTGCGACGAGTTCTGCCGGCAGTGGGCTGTACAGTCTCTCCGTGCGTACACCACCGTGGAACTCAGCCACAGCCTGCAGTCGCTTCTCGACACCATGCAGTCACAGCGCGACGCCACTCAGGCGTAGCTTGCTACTGCACAGGCGCAGCGCGACGCCATCCATCTGGATGTCGTGCAAGCACAGCACGACGCCATTCAGGCACAGCTCGACGTCGTGCAGTCACAGCTCGATAACACCGGAGGACAGCTCGACGCCATGCGAGCATAGCGCGACAGCGCCCAGTCCCAGCTTCGCGCTGCTCGTACTGCCCTTGACGCGACGGACAAGGGAGGAAGGTCTGATGAAGGCCTTGGCGGACCATCTTGCTGTCCATCGGCAGGGACCGGACGCACCACCTCGACAGGGACAGCAGCAGCCCGGGCTTACTCTTACTCGTCGCGCTGCGAGGAAGAGTACTCCGGGGAGTTCAGCTTCTCCACGAGCGCCATGAGACGCGCCGACCTCTGACTCGGAGGGGAGCGTTCCCGCTCACCGAGGGCCACGCCCCAAGCTTACTCCACGCCGGCGACTGGCGCAGCTACCACCCAAACCCTCGGGAGACCAGCCGTGGTGTCTCACGTGCCCGTGCTAGGCCAGGCCACTCGGGAGGCCCTCGCCGAGCGACTGGCGCAGCTACCACCTGCGAGTGGTGGTGCCGGTAGCTTTTGTGCAGAAGGCCACGCCTTCCATGACACCGACAAGGACAACGACAGCGATCCTCTTGCAGACTCCGACGAGCCCATGGAGGAGGCCCACAAGAGGACGCTACGGACGACACTAGTATGGAGATCCTCGTGTCCACACCGGGTTACCCTCAGGTCACCGGTCATGCGGACAGCACGGCTGAGGAGGCCAAGCCCACCACTGACACAAGCTCACAGCAGCTCCACCATGGTGGCCAGGCCAGCCTGCACCAGTAGGCCGCCTCTTCGTTGGACATGGAGCACGAGCAGCTGCAGCTTGGAAGGCCAGCGGAGCATTTTGTCCTAGCTCATGCAACATGGAGATGGCACACTGACATGGATGTTGTAATGGTGCTGTTGTGGCGGGACATGTTGTCGGTGATGGCGATGTATGGCTTTTGTTAACACCTCCCCCGTTAGTGTTAGGAGAATGACGTGCTAACTGTAATGCAAGCAGCCTGGTTGTAAGCTGAACCCGTTTGTAATATAAAACTTGGATGTGTGGCTTGCTTGTTTCGTTCTTTTCGGATATTTGGTTGATTGAATTGTGTGCTGCCTTAGTAGCGAATAAACATATAAAAACTAAATGCTGATGTTCCTAGACCTTACTCACACGTTTATCATGACCCCACTTAGTCGCCTAATGTGCATGCTGCAGGATGGTGGGGAAGAAGTCAGCCCGCCTTCAGAATCTCCGAGACCATCAACACGATAACAATGACCGCAATGAGGAGCAGGCTGAGAGGCCAAAAAGAGGGAGACCTTCCAAGAAGGGAGGACCCACTGCATGCAGGGCAGCTTCGGTTCAAAGCCGTCCGCCCGCATCGGCCCAAAGCGCCCGGCGCCAAGCACAAGAAGACGAGGCTCAGTTGAGCCATTGCGAGGAGAATGTGGTGGCACGCATCACACCAGCTGCTGTGAGCGCTGCTGCCGCCCAAGCACCACCTCAAGCTATCGCCGGCGCTGCTGCTGCTAGAGCGCCGTCACAAGCGGCTGCAGGTGCTGCAGCCAGGGCACCATCATGAGCTGCTACTGGTGCTGCTGTCGGAGCACCGTCACAAGCCGCTGCTGCTGCTGGGGCACCATCACAAGCTGACGTGATGGCAACGCAAACACAGCTGCTGCTCACGCTGGCTCAGGGAATGGGCCACCGTGGTGGACTGAGTTCGCAGAGCTGGATGTCAGAATTCATGAGGCTTAGGCCTCTGACTTTCAACCGCACCGAAGAAGAGCCGCTTGTGGCTGATGATTGGCTGCGCGAGATCAGCAAGAAGCTTAGCATCGTTGACACAAGCAATCGCGAGAAGGTGATGCTTGCTGCCCATCAACTTCTTTGGGCAGCCGGTGAATGGTGGGATAACTACAAGGAAGCAACCACCGACCCTGCTGCCATAGGGTGGAATGAATTTCAGCAAGCCTTCCATGCTTACCATATCCCGGAGGAAGTGCTGAAAATGAAAGCGGATGAATTCCGAGTCCTGAAGCAAGGCTCGATGACCGTGAACCAGTAAATCAAGAAGTTTATGAAGCTGGCTCGCTATGCACCAGGAGAGGTGGACACTGACCGGAAGAAACAAGATTGTTTTCTCGACAGGCTCAGTCACGTGATGCTGGCTAGATTGGTGACTCACTCTTTTCCCGACTTCAACACTATGATGAGCAAAGCCATACTTCTGGAGAAGGCCCGAGCTGGACTTGATGGGGAGAGGAAACGCAAGCATCAAGCACAGCAGTCTGGGCAGCAAAGTGGGTACCAGCCCCTGAAGCTCAGGAAGATTTAGAAGCCACGCCACCAACCCACTATGCAGTACCAGACTTCCATGAACTTGCAGCAGCCACAGCAGTCCGTGTCTTCTGTTCGTCAACCAATGGCTCTACCTCCACCTCGTGCCAACCCAGCATAAATCAAACTCCAAATGCAGCGAGATTATGCTACAACTGCCGCTAACCGAGGCACTTCATAGCCAACTGCCCCCTGAACCGACCACCTGCTGCAAACCCCGCCTACTCCAGGGCAAGGACCACTACATCGGGAGTGTCCCGTGGTGCACCTCGGGCAGCCGCACCTACTCGGAAGGCGTAGCAGTACGGATGGGGCCGAGTGAACCATGTCGTCGAGGAAGCAGAAAAAGAGGCGCCCGGAGTGGTACTTGGTATGTACCTTGTGCACTCCACCCTCACAACTGTGTTGTTTGATTCCGAACCTTCGCATTCCTTCGGTTCTTTGAAGTTTGCAAAAAGGGCAGGGCTGCCCACGGTTTTGCTGAGAACCCCTATGATCATTAAGTCCCCCAGGGCGACCGTTAAGTGTAGATTGGATTGCCAGGGAGTCAAGATCTTTTTAAGTGGGGTAGAATTCCTAGCCAACTTGATAATCTTCAACTCGGATGGTTTGATTTGGTTCCTGGAGCAACCCTGATAGCCAAGCGGCCTTACCGGATGGCTGCCAACGAACTAGCGGAGCTAATGTCACACCCGGTTTTAAGGCTAAAACCGAATGACCCTTTATGTATGCCCAGGAATAAATTTCATACATAAAGTGACTTCATAAATGATAAAACAGAACAATGTCTCAAATAACTAGCTATTACAAAAATAGACTAAGAGTCTTATTAAATTATAAACCAAACAGTGAAAACGAAACGAAAGCTTCTGGGCTCCACAGGCAGTTGACCGAATAGCTCGCCTAGACGTCGGCTTCAGGGTCTTCAAAGTTCTCCCAAGGTTCTCCCTCTACTGAGTAGCAATTATAAAGGCAAGGTTGAGTACGGGTGTACTCAGCAAGTGTGGAAAACATATGACATGTGGCAATTATCAAAGAATAGGCAATATATGTTTTAATTGCATAAAAGCACACATTAGAGACATAATTCCTATTAAGCACCTAATTACTAAGTAAAAGACATCCCACCTATGAACAGTAGAATAAGTAACAGAATTAGATCACAGTCTCCCACTGTGATTCACCAATCCAAACCAGTACCAATACCATTACTAATTCCCGCTAATCATGTGAGGGTCCATGCAATGCTCGTGACAGTGAGCACGGCTGTCAAGACAGTTTTACACTCTGCAGAGGTTGTTCAAATTTCCCCACGAGTAGTGATTTCATCTCCTGTTGCCAAGTGATTAAAAAGAATCTCTATTATGCCTGTACCGTCGTACTCGCACACTTCCTTTGGTGTGAGGGCCAAGAGATCACTACAAAGCTTTTCCATGACTTCCGCCAGCTTGTACGTGCCCACTAAAGTTTCACCCGTCGGGTACTAACCGGAACCCGAGAGGCCCCCTCTTGTGCCGAATGGTTCCTGGGAGTAACCCTCCCTTCACCACACATCTCTCTCCACGCGGATCCAAGCGTAACCCGCTTTCTCCGCTCCGCCAGCTAACACGCACAGAACTGGTTTTCATCACTTACTACGCCAGGCCGCGCCCATTCTTGGCATCGTGGTAGTACGAAAACACATGGGTGGTCTCTCCACGAACCGGTCCTTAGATTTGAGGAGATAACTTACCAAGGAACAGTGCCAGTAACCTACACACAGTGCTACACCAACCATATCGTCCAAATCATCACTATCCAAGTTGCTATTAATCTCCCATTAATCCTCGTGAAGCATGTATAATGATCCATTTAAACATACCCAACCCGACAGTAGCCATCTAAACATGTTATCTACCCAACATTAAAGTAAGCTAAGGTGACAAGGCATAATATGAAAAGTTAGGAATTTCTATTAATAGGTACGCAGTCAAGTTGACACAAGCATGCAAACTACAAGATAGGTGTTTTGAAATTAGGCGCAAGATGGTCAAAGACACTTGCCTTGTTGCTCTTGTGAGTAAAAGTCGGCGGCCACGAACTCTTGTTGCTGGAAGTCTTCGACGAACTACAGCTCCGGGACGAAGTCGCCTAACGCACAAGAATACAAACAATCAAACAAATACAACAAAACAGAACAATATCAGTAGGATGATGTCATAAATGCATAGGTTATTCTATTACGATCGTTTTGATATATTATTTGCTTAAATCGGAGTTACGGATCAAAAGCTATGGTATTTATAAGATTCAGGGGCTAATCTGTAATTTACAAAATTATTGGAGGACTAGATTGTAATTACCAAAAAGTTCAGGGCTAAATAGTAAAGTTGTCATTTTGGCAGGGACTAATTTGTAATTAAAATTAAGTGTAGGGGTTTTTCTGTAAAAGTGCCATAATTAATTATTAAATAATTTATATAATTAATTATTAAATAAATTATTAAATAATTATTTTAATTATTTTCCAAATTATTGATTATATTATTATTGGAATTTTTGAAATTAATTAATCCAATATCAAATTAATTTTAATTAATCGAGTATGCTGACATCATGCTGAGGTCGTGCTGACGCAATAAGAAATCTAATTTATTTTTAATTATAATTCAGGAATTAATCTAGACCGTTGATTTCAAAATGAACGGTTCTGATTGTTCGGGTGACGTGGCTCAACGTGGGGTGTCGGATCTGGATCTGATGGGTGAGAGCGGTTGGGCGACGTGGCTCACTGTGGGCGGTTGGATTTTGAATGGGCGACTGTGATTTAAAACAAGGGGTGGGGTTTGCGTGAACCGTCCGATTTAAATCAGACGGCCGAGGCTCGGCTCGGCCGGAGGCCGACGCGGCAGCGCCATGGCCGACGTCCTCTGGTGAGCTTGCCCGGGCTCACCGGGGCATGGATCTCGGCGTGAGGTCGCCCAAATTGACGAGGAGGACAAAGGGCTCACCGGGGTGGGGTCGGAGAAGGTCAGGGGTGACCGGAGAGAGGTCCTCGTCGGCGGGGTGTTGGCGGCGAGGTTCGGCGACGTCGAGAAGGTGCTCCGGGCGACGGCGCTCGATGGGAAGTGGTCGGGCGGTGGCGGCGCGGGGCGCGGGAGCTTGGCACGGTGGTCGTTGGGCTTCGAAGGCGGCGGTGTGGCGGCGAGACGGTGGTTAGGGCGGGGTGCTCGGGTGAGAGGGAGAGAGGGCCGA
>BCLH01001007.1:0-22767 GCA_001602315.1 Zoysia pacifica | reverse complement strand
CTGGGAGGAAGAGAGGGCGACGGGGGTGCTGGGCTGGGCCGGCGCGGGAGAGAGAAAGGGGAGTGGGCTGGGCCGTGCGGGAGGAAGGAGAGAAGAGTGGGCCGGTGGGGAGAGAGGGAGAGGCGACCCAAGAGAGGGTTTCTTCCCATTTTTATTTCTTCCTTTTCTATTTCTTTTTAATTCTATTAATTACTTCTTAATCTTGTTGATTACTATTTATTCAATCAATTACTTATTTAAATTATATGCAATGACATGAAATGCTATGCACTCCTAGCAAGTTTATTTTTAAAAAAAATTTCAATCTAGTCTAAATTGTGAAATGCATTTAAATTTTGAAATTTTAATATTTGAAAAGGTTTGAAATTTTGGGTGTCACAGCTAAAAGACCAGCTAGCCGAGTTGCAAGTGAAGGGTTTTATCCGACCAAGCTCTTCACCGTGGGGCGCACCCGTGCTGTTTGTGAAGAAGAAAGATGGCAGCTTACGGATGTGCGTCGACTACCGGACACTGAATGACATCACAATCAAAAACAAGTACCCTTTGCCTAGAATAGATGACCTCTTTGATCAGCTGAGAGGGGCCAAATACTTCTGGAAGATTGACCTGAGATCCGGGTATTATCAGTTGAAAATCAGGGAGAGTGACATCGGAAAAACAGCATTCGTCACTAGGTACGGAAAATACGAGTTCACCGTTGTGCCGTTCGGACTGACCAACGCCCCCGCCTACTTCATGAACTTGATGAACAAGATATTTATGGAGGAGTTAGATAATTTTTTTCATTGTATTCATTGATGACATACTTTTCTACTCACGAAGTGCGGCTGAGCATGAAGCCCATTTGAGAGTGGCGTTGGGAAGATTAAGAGAGCACAAGTTGTACGCGAAGTACAGCAAGTGGGAGTTTTGGTTACAGGAAGTTGCCTTCCTCGGACATATTGTAACCGCAGAAGGAGCGGCGGTGGATCCCGCCAAAGTGGAGGTCGTCACCAATTGGAAGCAGCCTACCAACGCCCACCAAAGTTAGAAGTTTCCTTGGTTTAACAGGTTACTTTCGATGGTTTATTGAAGGTTTCTCCAAGATTGCAAGGTCAATGGCCGAGTTAACTAGAAAGGACAAAAAGTTTGTTTGGATGGAGAGCTGTGACCACAGCTTCCAAACACTGAAGACACAACTCACCTCAGCCCCGGTACTTGTGCTGCTGGACATTCGCAAGGATTTTGTAATCTTTTGTGATGCGTCCCGGCAGGGCCTAGGCTGCGTGTTAATGCAAGAAGGCAAAGTAGTGGTATATGCATCCCGCCAACTGAAGAAACACGAAGAGAACTACCCGACACATGACTTAGAATTAGCGGCAGTGGTACACGCATTGAAGATATGGAGGCACTACTTGATCGGAAACCGGTGTCAAGTGTTCACAGACCACAAGAGCCTGAAGTATATCTTCACCCAATCTGAGCTGAATTTACGGCAAAGAAGGTGGCTGGAATTGATCAAGGACTATGACTTGGACATGCAATATCACCTGGGAATGGCAAATGTAGTAGCTGATGTGCTGAGCCGCAAGGCACACCGCCACCGAAGGGAGGTACTGACCGACACACCCAAGCTGATCCATGAATTAGGCCAGCTGAATTTACACCTCACCACCACGGGCAGCATACACACCTTAACAGTCCAGACGGCCCTCACCACAGAAATCCATAGGGCGCAGCCAAGATATTCCCAAACTCAGAAAATAAAGGAGCTCACCAAAAGAAACAAGCTCCCGGATTCCGTGTTGATGAAGAAGGAATGCTATGGTATAGCAACCGGATCTCTGTGCCCAATATCCGCAAGCTTAAGCAATAGATCCTAAGCGAAGCTCACAGCTCAGCATATTCTATCCATCCGGGATCGACCAAGATGTACCGGGATATAAAGCAGAACTATTGGTGGACTGCGATGAAGAGGGACATCGCTAGGTTCGTGGCACATTGCGATAACTGTCAGAGGGTCAAGGCCGAGCACCAAAAACCCGCAGGTTTGCTGCAGCTCTTGGAAGTACCCATATGGAAATGGGACGAGATCTCAATGGACTTCATCGTAGGTCTGCCCCGAACCAAGAAAGGACATGACTCAATATGGGTTATAGTCGACCGGCTCACCAAGGTCACCCACTTCATTCCGGTAAAGAAAGCGTACACCGGGGATAAGCTGGCACAGCTATATGTGGACAAGTGCTGAAGCTAGATGGGCTACCATCTAGAATAGTGTGGATAGAGGCTCCTAGTTCACATCACGTTTCTGGAAAAGTTTGCATGACCTGCTTGGAACTCACCTTGACTACAGCACAGCATACCATCCCCAAACAGATGGACAGACCGAGTGGGTGAACCAAGTTGTGGAAGATATGCTTCGCGCTTGCGCGCTGACCTATGGAAACGATTGGGAAGCAAGCTTGCCATTCGCCGAATTTTCCTACAACAACAATTACCAAGCCAGTTTGCAAATGGCGCCTTTCGAAACCCTGTATGGCTGCAAGTGCCGCACTCCATTAATGTGGTCGAAAGTCGGTGAGCAGTCACTTTTCGGCCCTGCCATCATAAGGGATGCCGAGGAGAAAGTGGCTGAAATAAGGAGCCGACTTAAGGCTGCACAGAGCCGGCAGAAAAGTTACGCCGATACATGACGACGGGATTTAAACTTTTACGAAGGAGATCACGTGTATTTGAAGGTGTCTCCCATACGCGAAACACGAAGATTCCAGATCGAAGGCAAGCTGGCACCCAGATATATCGGACCATATCAGATAATCAAGAAGGTTGGTGCCCTGGCCTACCAACTCGATCTGCCCTCAGAACTGTCAAGTGTCCACTCGGTGTTCCACGTGTCATAACTCAGAAAGTGCTTGAAGGTGCCCGAGTAACAAGCAGCAGTTGAGACTGTGGACCTACAGCCTGACCTCCGATATCAAGAATTTCCCACCCGCATTCGGGATGTGGCCACCCCGCAGATGAGGAGCAAAGCCATCAAGTTTTGCCGAGTGCAATGGAGCAACCACACCGAGGCTGAAGCTACATGGGAGCGAGAGGACACCCTCAGAAAAGAGTTTCCTAATCTCTTTGAAGAAGACAACCCAAATCTCGAGGATGAGATTCCATTTAAGTGGGGTAGGTCTGTCACACCTTCAAAATTCGATCCAAGTTCGCGTAGTATTTGAGCTTTGCCTCACCTTTAGCTCTTTTAAATTTTCAAGAAAACCTCACTAAATCAAGGAGTAGAAAATGGGAATTTGGAAAAACTTTTAAAACTTGGTAATGAAAGTGCTGTTTCTTTTCTTCTTTTCCGTTGAGTTTCCCTTTGGTTCTTGCATTCATTTGTTTTCGCTCGGTGTTCTTTCTTTTTCTGAGAAGCAACTTAGCCGGGTTCCCGAAACCTATTGCCTGGACACGGGGCCGACCGTGTGACCTTCCCCCCAAGTCACGCCTGCGTGGACACGAGCCGGGTGCCGTGTCCACGGCGCCCCTTCTCTGCCTAGCGCCAGCGCGCGCCCAGTAGCATGGACAAGGGCGGGGCACCGTGTCCACCACGCTGGCCGGCCTCCTCTGCCTTCCCCTGTTTCTCCTGCTTTCCCCTGTCCCTCCCCTACTCCAGCTCTCCCCGGCTGCAGCCCCGCTCGCCCCTGTTCTCCTTTGCTCCAGTTCACACCGCCGCCGTCCGTGGCCACGGGCGAGCGAACGGCGTCGCCCCAGCGCGCACGCCTGCCCGCCTTGCTCCACCCCAGCTCGCGCATGTGCCCAACGGCAGGGGCAACCGCCAAACGTCGCCCTCCACCTGCCAGCTTTCGCTGTGGCCACGCCACCGTCTGACCCGTGCCGCCGGCCGAACCCCGGCCGGATCCCAGCGTGCCGCTGTCACTTGCCGTGAGCCACCGTTGTTTCGCCCTCTTAACACCTCAGCGCGCTCACCCCCGAAATGTACAGCGCCAAGTGGCCGCCCGCGTGACGCGCGTCGCCAATGGCCGCCAGGTAGTGGAGCTCAGCCCGCTACGCCGCTCGGCGGCGAAGTCACTCCTCACACGCCATAGCTCCTCAGGGCAGCAGTCACTCGAGTGGGCTTGCGCACTGTCCTGTCCCATCGCGGCATTACTCCGGCGCAATCATGTCCGACGCCGGCCAGGCAATCCGCGACGAGCTGTGCCTCCCCCTCATGCCACCAGTGCACCATGCCACAGAAGCTACTCGCCACACGCCTTGCCCAACGCCACCTGGCCGATCTTGTGGAGATTCGTCTTCAATGTGCGATCCCGTCATGACGCCGCTGCTGAACCGGACGGCGCGCCCCTTCCACCGGCTGCTCCGAACAAACCCGCCTATAAAATGTAAGACCAAACCAACCGTTAACCCCTGCTGCTCCGCTCCACAAGCCCAGGTCTCCCTCTCTCCCTCTCACACCGCGCAATTTCATAAAATTCACCCTTCTTCCCCAAAATCGGCCACCGCCGGCCACATTCGAATTCGCGGGAACCGACAGCCTTCCGCCTTCGCTCCACCACTCCGCAGCACCACCGACACTCACTGAAGCTGCCCAATGCTGTGAAGAAGCAGTCGTGCAACCACATTGGCTGCGCGACGAGCGTCACCGTAGACCGCCACCCGGCTCACGGTGCCAGCCACAATAGCGCCACCGCGAGCCCGGGGGAAGTCGACACCACGTTCACTGCACCTAGGAGCCGCTCACGGGCTCTGCAATGGGCTGCCCCTGCGCGCCATGCGCTCCTCCCTCGGAGCGCCGCCGTGCGCGCGCCTCCGATGCGCTGCGGCTGTCCACCCAGCTCACCACCGGTAGCGGCGAGCCTGCCGCCAACTACGCCTCCTCGCACTCGCCCGAAGCCCCCACTCACAACCGCCAAGGTGGCGCCGGAGGGAACTCCGGCGAGCCGCCGTCGCTGCGCGGCATTTGAGCCGCGACCGTTTAATGGTCGGGCTCTGGCCGACCGTGGCCGTGGCCCACTTGGCAGCCGCCCATGCGCACCCACAAACCACACTGAGCACGGTGCACACTCACACCCCCGTCGGGCCCATGTGTCTGTCACAGCTAGAGAAGGAGGGGAGCGGCTAGTGCCACACTGGCCGTGGACACAGGCCGGGCGACGTGCCCACGGGACACGTTTCCCCGCCTCGTGCTCGTTCACGCATGACGGCCGTGGACAGTGGCCAGGTTATGTGTCCACGAAGCTCGTCCACCGCGTCGCACCCGAGAGTGTCCAAAAGCCGTGGACACTGGCCGGACTACGTGTCCACCGGACTCATTTCCCCACTACACGCTTGCACCCGCCTAACGACCGAGGACACTAGCCGAACCTCGTGTCCATGATGTCCGTTCTCCACATCGCGGCTACACGTGTCCAGTGGCTGTGGACACGGCCCGGGCGCGTGTCCACGAGACTCGTGCTCCGTCCCGCGCCCTTGTGTGTCTAGTGGCCGTGGACACGGGCCGGGCGCTGTGCCCGCATGTGTCCAGGGGCTGTGGGCACAAGCCGGATATCCACGAGTCTTTGACTCCACTTCACGTCGCACACGCCTAGCGGCCGAGGACACTGGCCGGGCCATGTGTCCATGAGGTTTTCCACCGTTGCACACCGCTCGTGTCCAGTGACTGTGGACATGAGCCGAGCCGCGTGTCCACGGGACTTGTTTCCCTACGACGCGCCTAGCAGGTCTAGTGGTTGCGGACACAGGCCGGGCCCTGTGTCCACGGAGCACATGCTGAGCCAGAGACTCCGGCACCTTGCCGGCTCATCCGAAAGGCCTTCTCTGGAACCAGGGTGTTTTCCACCGGAGTATCCGGGAATATGCGGAGTGTCCGGTGGCCCCTCTTTGGAATCGGACCGTGGTGTCTAGTGTTTCGTGCCCCACATATCCGAAGGCCGGGGACACAAGCCGGACAGCGTGTCCACAGGCCCTTTTCCGGTTTTCAGTTCAGGGCACTTTGTTTACCTCACCGCCACATCACCACAGCCCCATTTTCAGCGATCTTCGTATTGTTGGACCCGGCCTTACAAGCTCGACACTCCAGAACCCTAATCTTTCGCTCTTAGTGGTAAACTTAATCATTTGATTGTTGCGTGTAGCTGATGAGGAACTCGAGGAAGGGGAAGCTGAGGACCCAGAGTACAAAGAGGAGCTCAAGGACGCCACTGAAGGCAAGCTCTAACCCTACGATCATACTAAACCCATGATTTGCTTGCATACCTATAGGGCCTGTTGCTTGCACCTTTACTTTCTTTATGCGAAAATGTTGTGTAGATAAATACCCTACTTGTTTGAATGTACTTATATTAATGTCAGTTACTTGCTGATCGTAATAGAAGTATCCCTTGTAAGCCATTGATAACGCACCCTTGTTAACCTAGGAACTCCGTATGTTAAATATTTTAACGAACGGAAAGTTGCCTTGTAACTAGAACGCTTAGGACCTTTTTCTTTTCAAAACTATACACCACCATACAACTACCTGTTTTGTGGAAGGTGTAAAAGGGTGAGTTTGGTGGTGTGAGTAAAGCAAAATTCAGGGAGGGAACTAGCAAGCCGTGTAGGTGAAGATGGGGGAAAGATTTCTGGTTTTGGGGCGCATCTCACAAAAGTGTTGAGCTAGGTGATTATGCTTCGGTCCAGTTCACCTGCCATAGATGAGTGCATCGCCCCTGCCATATGAGGACCAGTTCGTTAGCGCTTGACTTAGTGATATCGTGCAACCACAGAACCTGATATGCGCGGGACTTACCCCTCCTACTTAGGTAAACCACCTTGAACCGCTAGGAGGTCAGTAGGACACAAGAGGCTAGGAAAGACGCAAGATGCTCGTGGTCCGGCTTTCGACAAAGTAATTGCCCGCGTCATGGGACTGTAAGTCCACGGATATAGCCTCTGGTTTATGCGCCCGGTATAGAAGGGAACCAGGAGAAGGCGTGGATGAGCATTCCTACAGTTCGGCTCCGAGAATGTACACTGTCGCATCATTGGGAGGTAGTAACCCGACGGATAGCCCCTGAATGCGTCTTGGGCGGAATTGGTGGAGACCTATGTAGATGTTGGAGTAGGCGCTATGCACTCCTTGCTCACGATAGGACGCATAGTCTGTGGGTACAGTTTACAACCTCTGCAGAGTGTAAAAATCCTTCCGAAACAGCCGTTGTCACCGTATTGACACACTAATATTCAGGTAGATGATTAGATTTTCATGACTCCATGTGTGAGTGGGTGTAGTTGCCCGTGCATTTGGATATGTGTTAGCTGTGTGCCTCAGGATAGTACGGAGATGTGCCTGCGCCCGGTTAAAACTTGGGAACTGATGGAGTGAATTTAGTCCCTCCACAGGTCCACCAACTAAAATATGACAAAGAAAGAAATTTTCCTCTACTGTTTTCAAATCTGTCCTATAGAGAAACATGTATGAAAAATTTACTTTATGCTAAAACAGAGCCCCTGCCGCACTTTAATCAATATACTATGTATATCTTTGTATACCCCTCTCCCGTTAGAGCTTGCTGAGTACTTCTAGTACTCACCCCATGGTAAAAATTGTTTAGATGAGAATGAAGAAGAAGATGGCGTTGATGGCGGCGACATTTAGAAGTCTCATTCTGTGCTTAAGATGTTGTGTTTGTGCTGTTGTGTTTGAATAAGAGTTGATGCGATCAACTCCCTATTTGTAATCTATGTCTTGTATGTTGGACCTCGTAGTTTGGACATCCCATGTAATAATTTTATCCTGTATGAGCAATGTTGTCACTTTATAGTATGTTCACTCTACTAATCCTGTGATTGGTAAGTTGATGCTAAACTCTCCGGAAACGGGGTGTGATAGCTCCCTTCTCTTTTCCCATTCAATCATTTTACTGGCATATCTATCGGATCCTAGGTGATGGTGGTAGATGTTTTTCTTTGCCAGTTCAACTTTAGCTACACTCTGAGCTATTGCTTTGGGTGCGGTCTTCTGCGAACAAATTCAAACCACTGGGCTTTCGTTATCTTCAGAAAATTTCTTGGAACCAAATTTTTCTTTACAAACTTCGCATTTAACTCAGCCTTCCACCCGCGGAACATCTTCATCATAGAGGTTAATGTACTCTTCTTTGCAAGAACTTCTGTGGCTTCAAAAAACTTAATCTTTGATTTCAGCTTGATCCACAAAATGTTCTTAGTCTCATCATCGAGCAGCATCTAAACTGTAACTGTAATCTAAACGTTGTCCTTAACTATGAAGCCACAGGCCTGATGATACTTTCGGCATGCATCCTAAGGACCAAAGGAGGCCCATTTGGAACACAGGATTGTAAAACATAAGAATAGCGTCAATTGCAATCCTACAGGAATTAAAAATGCAGGAAAACTCCTTCTAGAAGGGTCCTAATAAATTTTGTTTTCTATGAAGGAATCTGTCCCTTTCTATGTTTCTCAAACAGAAAATGACATGAGAACAAATAAGTAACAAGGGCTCTCTCGACTTTAAGTATCAGTTAAAACATTTATGTCTTCGGAAAGAGTATGAAGGCAAATGTTCTCTTGTACTAGACCTGATCGATGCATATGCCTCAAGAGTTGACTCATGTCCAATAAAACAGAAGGTTCCTAGTAGTAGTAAATTAATGATGACAATAACAGAGCAGGAACAGAGCATTCGTGCATGCAGTTTCCTGAAGAGTGCGGTGGTCAACCAAACAAGTTGCTCCATGTATTATGGACCTTAGAAACAGGGCAAAGACACAATACTGATGAGACAGCGATGACGAAGACGGCGCGAGGACGGCGCCCGGTGGTGCGGGGACAGGCGATGACGACGACGGCGCGGGGTCAGGAGACAGCGGCGACGACGACGGTGCGGGGTCGGGAGACGGCATCGCCGGGTCAGGCGCTCGGTGGTGCAGGGACGGGCGACGATGATGACGGCGCGGGGTCCGAAGACGGCGGTGACAAAGATGGCGTCCCGGGGTCGGGCGACGGCGACACGGGGTCAGGCGACACTGGCGACGATGATGGCGGCGAGGGGACAGGCGCTCCGTCGTGCGGGGTCAGGCAACGACGGGCGGGGTTCGGCTGACAGCGGCGTGGGGACGGGCGACAGCGGTACGAAAATTTGGCAGCCTCACGGCGTAAAAATCTTGCTTTAGCGCGCCTTTGGATTTCGAAGCAGCGCCCGGCCTCATTTATAGCTGACATTAGTGCAGCGGTTTTCCTTAGAAACCACATGCACTAAACGATTTCTGCACACGGCCCTTATAAAGGACTGCCTGTACTAGAGATTTTAGTGCAGGCGGATCTCTTATGTCACCGCTGCACTACATTATTAAGTAGTACAAATATTTGTTTTTAATGTAAAAAATATTTTTCTTTTAAAATTCAACTGTACTTCTGAGTGTTTCATGAAAATTACATGCTATACAATTTTCTCATAAATTTTAATCTGTTTATCCTTAATGTGTTCATGTGTATTAGTAAAAACTATACAAGTTTATGGAATGTGCATCCAAAGTAAGTGAGAATTGAAGCAAAACTATTTAAGTCCTCAAAAATGGCGTGCAAAAAATATATATATATGGATACGTATAGTTCATATATAAATAAAGAAAATTAGGTTAGAAAATCAAATAATTTATTAGAAAAATAACATCATAAAATGATAAATATTTAATTAAAAAATATTTGTTTTTACTGCAAAAGTTATTTTTTTGTCAAAATTCAACTGCACTTCTGAGTATTTCATGAAAATTTCATGCTATAAAAAATATATATAGATACATATAGTACATATATAAATAAAGAAAATTAGGTTTTATAATGTTACATAATTAAGTTACATAAATGTTCGATATCTACTTATATAAGGGTACATTGCGTTGCACAGTTTTTCCTTTGTCATCTCTTCGGACATAGGGCATCACATTTTTATCAATGATTTGTTCCACGAGCCTGATGTTTTTTGGATTTGTAAAAAGCAACATCTCATCATATTTATTATAGTCCTCAACATCATCACCTATATTCTCCACTTCAATAATTCTTTGCTTTCCTGAAATAACAATGTGCTTGTTATCATTTGCAGGGTCAACTATGTAGAAAACATGTACAACATTCACTCCATTCGGATACCTGACCCATTTGCACCTAAAGACAGAAATCTGCAACTTGTCGCCATAATCAAGTTTCCATATTTCTTCTATAAATCCATAGTACGTGTTTTTATACCATTGTGGGTCGAAAGTTTCAATCTGAATACCACTATTTTGGGACACACTCCTCTTATCTTTCTCATTAGTGTAAAAAAATGTATCCATTTATATCATACGCCTACCATGAGTTAACTAAAGTTGAGGGTCCTAAAGCCAACATCTTCATTGTTTGCTCCTCTATTGTATCTCCATATGGAATGTTTTTATCCATTGACCATGTGGTGAAATGACGCTTATGCTCTTTCATTATCCAAATATCTGTTTGTTCTCGATATTCTCCTCGAAGATCATTCAGATGTTACTCGAGATATGGCTCGATTATTGTGATATGTTGCAATACACTAAAATGTGCATCTCAAACTGATTTGTATCCCTCATCAATGAAAGCTCTCATGCCCATTCTTCCTTTTCCAAACAACTTACCTCTTTCAGCGGTATAGGTACCTATTTGTTTTCCATCTTTTATGTAATCTGCACAACATGCAATCACTTCTTTTGTTGTGTAGCCCTCTATAATTGCACCCTCTGGATGAGCACGACTGCGCATATAGTGTTTCAAAATTGATAAATACCTCTCATATGGAAACATATGATGTAGGTATAGCGGTCCTAATGCGTTTATCTGATCCACTAGATGAATCATGAGATGTACTTGCATATCAAAAAAGGATGGAGAGAAGCACATCTCAAGCTGACACATAGTCTCGACAATGTACGTTTTCAGATAGTCCAGATCTTCAAGATCAAGCTCCTTTTGTGAAATTGCATTGAAGAAGTAGCATAGTCTTGTGATGAACACTTTCATATGCACTAGTTTGATTGATCTTATTGATATTGCAAAGAACACTGTCATCATAATATGACAATCGTGAGAGTTGTAACCAAATAGAAACAAGTCATTCGTCGCGACAAGTTTTTTGATGTTGGATGAGAAACCCGTCGGCACTTTAATACCATGTAAGCATTTGCAAAACGCCTTTTTCTCCTCAGGTGTCAGAGTGTAGCTAGCCGAGAGAAGATAATGTTTCCATTAGGTCTATCTTCAGGGTGAAGCTCAGACATCAAATTCAAATGTTGTAAGTCTCTATGAAATTTCAGCCTGTCCTTCCTCTTCCTGGGCATGTCCAGTAGGTTCCAATGATACTATCAAACACATTCTTTATAACATGCATCAAATCGATATTGTGACAAACATCCAAGTCCTTCCACTAGGGTAGATAATTTAAAAAATTGATTGCTTCTTGAATGGTGTGCCATCTGCTGATGTGATTTTTTTTTCTCTTTATCCCCCAGATCGTTCCCTTGCCAAATACAATAGTTATGTTCTTTACCATTTCAAAGACAAGTTTCCCACTTTATGGTCTCGAAGCGGTATCTTTTTCAATGGTGTTGTCAAAATATTTTCCTATCTTGTGGTATTTGTGATGTTTCGTTAAGAACCTTCGATGTCTCATGAACACGAACTTTCTAGATGATGAAAGGTGTACAGAAGCAGTTCCATCCACACATACTACACATCTTTGCTTTCCTTTTGTTTGTCCAGATATCATAAAGAGGCCTGGGTAATCATGGATGATAACAAATATAATGGCTCGTAGAGTGAAATATTCTCGTCGAAACTCATCCCAGATGCGAACACCTTCATTCCGTAGCTTTTCCATATCCTCCATCAAAGGTTCCAGGAACACATCAATAATGATGCTAGTTTGTTTTGGACCTTGGATAAGAATGAACAGCATGAGGTACTTTTGTTTGTGACACAACTTGGTTGGAAGGTTGTACATCATTAGAATAACAGGCCAAGTGCTATGTACGGTCCTATTTTCACCAAATGGATTCATGCCATTCGTACTCAATCCAAACTTATATTTTGAATCTCCTCAACAAACTCTGGATAAAGAAGATCGAAATTCTTCTACTGAGTTGCATCGGCATGGTGTCGAAGCTTTCTCAGATTCATCCTGTGCTTTTTAGAATGCCAACGCATGAGTTCAACATCCCTAGGTTTAAGAATAGATGTTTTAAGCAATCAATCACTGGAAGGTACCACATCATCAAGGTAGGGATCTTCTTCTTTCCACTCAACTTGTTGGAACTACTGTCATCATCAATCTCTGAACCGATAGTTATTCTTCTTGTATGCTTTTTTCTTCAAATTGCTAGGGTACATATGGTTGTAACTCTTTTGTATGACTGAAGCCACATGTTGGACATTTCACCATAAATTTATACTCTTTGTGATACAATACACAGTGGTTTGGACACGCATGTATTTTTTTCACACCCAACGACAATAGACATATAAGCTTCTTAGCTCTATAAGTGGTGGTTGGCATCTTGTT
The DNA here is from genome assembly GCA_001602315.1 of Zoysia pacifica. NCBI lineage: Eukaryota > Viridiplantae > Streptophyta > Magnoliopsida > Poales > Poaceae > Zoysia > Zoysia pacifica. The sequence goes on along the minus strand of BCLH01001007.1, from coordinate 10,208 downwards.
TGGCTTTGGAAGTATCCTTGCTAGCAGACTCAAAAGCTCTGTGAAGCTACTATTAGACCATCTATTGCTGGCTTTCAATTTTAGAAGTTCAAGCACAGCACGCAACATCATGAACTCGTTATCACATCCCTTTGATTCCTCATACAAAAGGTCATTTGATGCCTTCTCCAAAACCTCCATATTATCTAGATCTCTCTTAACCCCCATAGATGTTAGCACTTGTGGTTCAACGTGATGCAGCAACTCCTCAAAGTCAAATGGAATACCTTCTTCATCGTCATCATCATCATCATGATCGTTAGTACCGAGATCCATATTAGGATGATCGGTGTTGCCTCCAACTCCCACACCATCTGTACAATCCACTTTAGACATATCTTTTTCCCCATGTGATGTCCATATGGTGTAATTTTTCATGAAACCTCTCTTGATCAAGTGTGACTAGATCACTAAAGTATTTGACCTAGCAATGTTGCTGGCGCAATCAATACATAGACAAAATATCTCTTTTCTCTTTTCTCTCTTAGCATGATTCTTGGTGGCTTCAACAAATAAAGAAACATTTTGAAGAAACTCAGGAGAAGGTATAGGTGCATTGTACATCCATACTTGATCCATTCTTTATTTCAACCTACACATAATTTTATAGATCTAATTAAATAAAATACTAATTACATAGATGTACACATAATAAACTACTAATTAATATAATGACTAAATTATAACAAACAAATTGTACATAAGTATAGAACAATGAGAAGTGACAGTAATATTTAATAAATATAATACACATTTCTACTGTTTACACATATATTTTTTGCTTTTTGAATCTCATCTTTTTAGAGCAAAATTAAAATTTGTAACTTGTACAACATGAATGGACACTTAAAAGGTTAAGAATTATCAAAATATTATAAACTTTAGCCAATATAAATCTCCTAAAATAGCAAAACCTTGAGAAACCCAAGATAATGAAAAAACTAGAAATTAGGGCACAAATCAAACTTAAACTTGAAATAAATCGGAGGAGGAGCAAGAGATTATCCTAGAGAACAAAATCGCTCTGTAGGGGAGTGTCGCGATAAACCCTTTTCGTAGTAGTGTATATACGATTAAAACCGATCAACACAAACAAATTAGGAGCATTTCTTTATATGTTGATGGATAAACTTTTATCCAACTAGAAGTTCTTAGGGGCACTTGAACTAAATTTAGTCTCCTCATGCCATTTTCAACAATTTTTAACATCAAACATAGATTAAAAGTTATAGTTTAATCATTCATACATCAGTACTTTTAGTGGGATTTAAAATCCATATTAATTCAAATGAATGGATATTAGAAAATGAGGCTGAGTGGATTAAAATGATTTGAAATCAATATTAATTGAAATGCATAGTAACCTTGGTCGTATGATCTCGACAGGTTGGTGCTGGCGCATCGCCTGTCCGTGGTGTAAGCACCCGTGGACGCATAGATCCCTACACTTTCGTGCGTTTCTCAGGGGTTCCTAGCCAACTCCACCTTTCGGTCCATCCCTTCCGTTGCATATAAGCATCCGCCACCGACGGTAACAGGTCCATAGAGCAGCGCCAAGCCAGGGGAGGGAGCAGAGGCAGGGGTTTCAGTAGCGAGATCATTCTTCTGCAGATTCGCGTTCCCTCATTGGATCGCCAACCCTAGGATTGCTGTCCCGCCCTGCCCCGCCACCGGGCGCCTCCGCGCGATGCTCTCGCCCACACACGCAGGTTCGCCACCGTCTTGTTTGGTTCTCTCGCAGCCAGTCTAATTGGGTCATGTGTTGTTCTCCGTTTCTAGCGCCGGTCGAGAGCTGCCTGCTTGTTTCACGGACTACATGCTTTCTACTAGTTCTGTTGGATGCTGTGTTACCGGTTGTTCTGTGTTAGATTAAGGATGTACTAGCTGTTTATAGTAAGATTAGGGAAGTAGCTGTTTATAGTAAGGTTAGAAGATGGATAATTACTGGGGACTCTAGGCACCGCAGATGGTAGCATACGCATGATTAGAATTTTTTTGGGTGAATAAGGATTTTCTGAGCCACCGTTGCTTTTCGTCTAGACTAGAAGGTTACTTGTGTTGAATCCCCGCGTTTGTGGTTATCCTCGTAGGACTCGTATGAGAATGAGCATGCCTTACCATTTGCAACAAAATAAAAATTGAAATCATGAACTAGATATTATTTTGTAAATGTTTATTTTATTTGTTTCTGCTAATATCATCATGGTGTTTATAGATCAAAAACGATCAACACAAACGAATTAGGGTGCTATGTGCTTGAGATTTCGAGATGTTTGGGGAGGTGTTCTAATCGTGATCTTTTTCTAACCTCAAATATGTGAGTTGATATGTTAGCTTCGCTGGATCTTGCTTGTGTGATAGGTTTAGTGAAATAGGAAACCCTGGATGCTTATGTGATAGGTTTGTTCATATGAAGTCAATTGGAATCAAGAAAAAGAAAAATTCTCACCGAAACCATTGTGTACAATAGAGCTTTCTTGGCACCTTAGGCGGTAGTGTACACATGAGCTGCATCATTTTTATTTTCTTTGGCGACGGTTAATTACAATTAGATTTATTTAGTTCTTGGCTGGTAATGTGTAAATTGATCTATGCTGTATTCTCTGTTCTCATATGTATGTCGTTAGGACACGATGTTTAACTCAATTTTGATTTAAACTTCTTGTCTTAGCATATATATGTCAAAAAAGAAGGAATACATTGCAAAAACAATGTACTTGGCTGTATCTGTACATATGTTTCATGTTTTTAAAAGAGATAATATATTAAAATACCCCCAAAACCAAAAAAAAAAGAGAGAAACACCAGCGCATCCAGCTGCTAATGTTTGATTGGTGTATCCTGTTTGGCAGGGCATGACAAGCACTTGATCGTGACACTTGTAACAGATTAGATGCTTTTGATTGTTCGCATGAGGGTTCCCTTGACTTTTAAACATTCATGAGATGTTTAGTGTGATGTATGTGTTACACTCAAATAAGAGTATTTAGGAGTCTTTGTTAGTGCATCTAGGTCCCTTTGTGGATTTTGGTGATAGATGACAATGTAATTAAAGAAGAGATCTCATTAAAGAACTGATGAGTTCAATTGAGTTTTATGATGAATTGTAGGGACTCAAATAGGAAGAAAAGAAGAGATGTGCCTTAAGCGGAGATTAACGAAGATCATAAGAGCTTTTACAGTTTTAATTTATTCTTTGAATCTAGTCATGTTGTAATATCAAGAGGGATGGGAAATGAAGTGGAAAATCAAAACAAATGCTCATTTAAACCAACTGCCACAAACATTCCAGCAAGCCCTTTACCGGAGACTCCGGCCCTAGAAAATCTTTTCCAGAGGACCTCTTGCCGGAGACTCCGGGTCCCATAACTTGTTTCCAGAGGATCCCTCACCAGAGCATCTGGTAAAAGCCGGAGACTCCGACATTCAAATTTCGATTCCAGGGCACACCTCATCGGAGTGTTCGGCCATGTACTACAGACTCCGCCATCGGAGTGTCTGGCCCAGTGCTAGAGTCTTCAGTGACTCTGCAACCCAACGGCTTTTTCAGGTTGCAGTATAAAACACCCCCTCTCCAACGGAAAGAACTTCTTTCAGCCCCATTTCAAACTGAACACTCAAGAGCTCACACTCTCACACCTCTCACACTCTTGCTAAGGCTTTCTTGCTTAGATTTGAGTAAGGGAAAGTGAGAGAGATAAGATTCTAAGCTTGAGAGTATCCATTTGCATTCCTAAGAGCACTTGTTGGAGGTAAAAGCTTGATTTCGCATTTGTTTGGAGCTTGAGCTCCTAGACGACTAGGCGTGCTCGGAAGCACCCAACTCGTGTGGTGAAGCCCCAAGAATTTGTATTGCCCTCCCGAAAAGAATTTTATAGTGAAGCACTCAAAGTCGATCTTTGTAGTCGTTTGAGGAAGAAAAAAGAATGAAAGAAACCTGGTTTTTTGTGAACCTCCCAATGGAGATGTAGTGCTCTTTATGGGTCTGAACTTCATGATAAAATCTTGTGTCTCCATGTACTTTTTCAATTTCTACCTATTTGAAATGCTTTACCTTCATTGCTTATATTTTGGCATCGATCTATTATGTAGCTTGTTCTAGCTGATATTAATTGTTCCTGCTTGCTCTAGGACCTTATTGTCATCTTTCAATTCAAGTAAAATTACTAGAACCTGCTTAAATTCCTGCATTCGAAGTACCTACTGTTTGCCAGAGTATCCGAAAGTGTACCGGAGTGTCCGACGACACCCTTTCTGTTTTTACCAGAGTGTTCGGTCAAGTGCCACAGTGTTCGGTGAGGTACTTACTGGTTTGTTTAAGTCTTAATTTACAAAAAATATTTATGTTGGCCTATTCACCCCCCCCCCCTCCTCTAGGCCACTTTCAGTCTTAATTACCAATCTCGTTGGACCATGCTTATATGATAAGTCTAGTGAACAGAAGGCACTGGAATATTATAATGTTTCCCTAGATTACATGTTGGGATGGATGCCTATTGCTTAATATGGATTCTGCTTCTAGAATAGGAAAAATAAAATCCTTCGTGAAGTATTTTAACGGTGTTACATGTTCCCTGTCTTGTGCTATGTTGCTATGAGTTATATCCTATGCTGATAGTTTCTCAGGGGGAATCACATTTTACCTTAATCAATTGTATCTACATATACTCTGTACGAAAGGGTGAATTCTTGATTTTACATTATTAGAATTAATCAGTTTCCCTAGGAAAGAAAACCCTAGGGAAAAGCTGTAAAATCTTAGGGAAAAGGTTTCCCTACGAAATGCCCGAAGGACGGATTACTAGGGAAAATGTTGACGGGAAATAAGAAGTGCCCTATGATTCAACAGTTGAATTCGTAGGGAAACATTCTTTCCCTAGAGGATCAGTTCCTAGTGAAATTGTGTGAGGCCAGTTAAAAAAAAATAGAAAACAATGGGCACCATGCCCACCGCCCGCCGCCCATGTCCAGCTGCTAGTACATGTCTGCCCATGGCCGTTCGCGGTAAGTGCTTATGGAAGTAAGCAAGCAAAAATGGTTGATAGTAAGCACACAGAATGTTTAACTGTAATTACATTATGGAAAACTCTATACACATATTTATCAAGGGGATATACCATGTCTTATGCACTGTAGCAGTGTAGTAACATTCTGGTAGAACTCTCTACACAAATATCAATGAAGTATACTGTTATAGTGTGATGTATACCAGTTTTGTTCATTGAGATTCTCATTTGGATGGTGATAGTTGTTCTTGTTTAAACTGAGGATTGACAAACGATCAATATGAACACGAGAACATGAATATTTCTCAATGCACATACGTCTGTATCTTGACTTCTCTAATATTCAACGAACTCGGTACACACTGGAACACGAGAGGAGACATTAACGGGCAACCCACACCTACGGGGCGACGAACGCCTCGGCGGCGACACAATGCCGGAACTCATTCTTTGTCTTGCGGCTCATCTTACATTTGAGGAGTACACTTACTTATATAGTTCCAGGAAGACATCAAGGAGCATGAACTCCACTGCCCGTCCACCTCGCCAATGATGGCATGACCAGCGCACATCGTGACCAAGCCGTCACTCCTTGTCCACGACTGGCTGCATGCGCTAACTACTCCTACTCTCATGCAATCAACTCATCCATGAGCACACACATTTACGTGGTTTAATCCTAACAATTTCCCCGCTAAACCATGTCTCTCGTAGCACACCATTGCAGGAGGCCATGCCCTCTACATGCTGCCACTCCCGTCGCCGTCGTCTTCACCACGGCCGCCATACGGCTTCGCGAATTAGAGAAGACCACCATAGGGCGCCTCATCTCTGTACGAACGTGGGTAATTTTTTTTCAGGCAACCTACGCCGTCTCTCCGGTGACAAACGCTGTCCTCTCTTGCTCATCCGGTGACACACGTCGAGACTTGAAGCTCCACCATACCACGATAGAACCGACGAATGATCCACTGGCATAACGCCTCGCACCTCCGATAGCTTTATGCACGAAAAACGGACGGCCAGGCAACCTTCAACACACCACCGCCTTGAACGCCACCTTGTGCAGGCCACATCAGCACATCGAGTTCCTCCCGATGACTTGGTTCTCTATACTGGGACAATTGTCACAGATGATGGCAAAGAAAAGAAGGTCACCTTTGACTTAGTTCGAACCATTCAGGCCTATATATGCTTTACTGTATCTTTGTGACAACAAGTTCCACACTGAGGCGCTGAACGAGCTACTGGCATCAATTTGGTTTCATAATCATGGATGGCAATGGAACACTTTATGGTACCCTAAGTGGCAACAGTAGGGAAATTCTTCACAAGTTTAGTGTTGATCTCCCGAAGAAGCATGGTCGAGGTGGGCAGTCTGCAGTTCGCTTTGCCCGCTTGCGAATGGAGAGGCGTCACAACTATCTGCGTAAAGCAGCTGAACTTGCAACTCAGTTCTTCATAAATCTGCCACTAGCCAGCGAAACATCTGGGCTCATTCTTGCTGGTTCTGTTGATTTCAAAAATGAACCAGGCAAATCTGAGATGTTCGACCCACGCCTACAGGCCAAGGTTATCAAGAGGATTGATGTATCTTATGGAGGGGAAAGTGACTTCAAAGCCATTGAGATGTCTTCTGAGGTCCTGTCCGATGTCAAGTTTGTTTAAGAAAAAAAGCTGATTGGGAAGTACTCCGAGAAGATAAGACAGGACTCTCTCCGTTTTTAAATTAGTATTGCTGTTGATTTTTAACATTAATTTTGATCATTCGTTTTTAATAAAAAATTAGTTTAAATATATAAAATTTTAAATTGTGATTTAAATAACTCTAATGATAAACTAAATTATAATAAAATATATGATATTTATTAAAAAAATTGAGATTAAAATTTTTAAATAAAATAAATAGTCAAATTGATATTAAAAATTAACGATGAAATCAATTTAAAAACAGAAAGAGCATATATTAGGTGTGAATGTACTTGAATGGTTGCAGTAGAAACACCAAGGAGGTGTTTGGTTCAATAAATTGTAACGTATTTGCATTATAATTTTATTCAATTATGTTAAAATATATTTGTTTCATCCTACTCTGTAATTAAATACGGTGTAATCAGATATCACTATATTCTACCCTGAAACCCCTTTCCCCCACCGTAATCATATCCCATTACGGAGCGCCCGCATACTCGCCTTCGCCTTCACTGCAGTGCTCCGCCTCTCATCCTCACCAGCACACTGCCCCTCCTCCCTGCCGGCTCACCCGTCCTCGTCCCCGTCGGCGCCACCCTGCTTGTCCCTATCGGCTTGCGCGATGGTCCCAGCCGGCGCCACCCCTCTTCGTCCCCGTTGGCGGCCGCCATTCTTGTCCCCGTCGGGGCTCCACCCTCCTCCTCTCCATCGGCGTCCCGCCCCACCTCTTCCCAGTCGGCACCGCCCCTCCTCGTCCCTGTTGACGGCCGCCCTTCTCATCCCAGTCGGCGCCGCCCCTCCTCGTCCCTGTCGGTGGCCGCCCTTCTCGTCCCCGTCGGCGGCCCTTCTCATCCCATCGGCGCGCCGCCCTCCTCGTCCCCGTCTGCGCACCATCCCACCTCCCCGCCAGGCGCCACCCCTCCTCCTCACCTTCCCTCCTTGGACCTCACCGCCGGCTATGGCTTCGTGCATCATTCTACTATTTCTGATGTTTTACCACCCGATTGTTGTCCGGCAATCTGATGTAATGGTTAATCTGCAGGATTTTATTACGTTACATTTTCTTTCAAATAAACATGGTATTAGAATCAGAAACCATTACAAAACCGAACCAATCAAAGTCCGTACTCTATTACATTCATTGCGATTATAGTATCATTGTTTTTTGTTACCCATTACATTTGCGTTACCGCGCTCTAACCACACACTACCTTACTGTATGGGAAAACCTTGATATCAACAGATATGAGTTGAAGAATACTGCCACTGGAGAAACATGCACCAGGGGGTAGTTGAACCTGGCTTCGCCTGGCAAGGGAAGGCGAGAAGTGCTTAGCAAATGCTGGAAGCTAGTTGATGTTCAGAACCTGCTTTGCCCATTTAGCAGGTTGATGATGGATGGATTCTCTTCACCCTATGTGTCAGGAAATTAGATTGCCGATAGAATATCCGTTGTTTACTGGGGTGACAGAGCAGGCGTTATATTCACGTTCCAGTCCACAAAAATACATCCGTCAGCCCGGTGACAGTTGCGGGAGGCCCCTGTTGGGTTGGGCCCGTTGAAGGAAAAGTCATTTCACCTATCCTATGGACCATAACAGGAACTTTACAAAAATTACACAACACTTTTATAGGAGCCAATTCAATTTCATAGGGGGAAAAAAAGAATTTAGGGAAAAAAAATGTTACTCCAAACAAGGCCCTAGAGTGTTTATTGATTTATGTCTGCAAATTCAAAACTTGTTTTATATTTTTCTTCAAGGAAGAGGTTTGATCAAATTACTTATGCTTGGTAACCTACTGTCATACGCAGAAAGGACGTGCCATGGAACATTATTACACGATATATAGTCTTCCGTATGAATTTTCGAATGTACGTGTCAAATGTCAACTCATAACTAATCTGATACGTCGTGTGCACAATACGCTCCTGACAAAGTTGTTGTCAACCATACAGTACGAGCACAACAACAATTTTTCATCAGAACTGGTTACTTCGTCGTTCTCAAAAACTGACTGATGGGATTGCAGCGGTGCAGAGAAGATCGATATAGAAGAAAGTCTTGGAGCTTTGCCCTTTTCCAAAGACAAGAATCAACGAACACAAAGTACAGACTATTGTAATCTTTTCTCGGTGTATAGATCCGAGAGTTTCTGTGTTGGTAATAAATCTGTGGTTCGAAGGTGATCAATACCTTCGGATCCGGTCGTCGGAGTCGTGAAAGACGATCCGGCTATCTGCCTTTTATCGATGCGGTCCTCTGCGCTAGGGCAGCGTCGATCGATGGAGAGGGCAGTGGCGTAGAAGTCACGGCGACGTTGTCGATTTCTCGGTGACGGTGGTCGTCGTGGCGGTGACGGCGGTGGTGCTTCCCGTCGGCACAGCGCCCCCTCACAGATCAGGTTTAGGGATGTCGGTGGGGTGCGGCGATACAGATAAACTTAGGTCATGAGTTCCGGCTGGCCCCCTACCTCTATTATTATAGCGCTGGCGACAGGAGCCTATTAGCCATAATAGGCTGGGCGCCCCCGATCAGGGCGCGATTAGGTCAAGGGCCCATTAAAGCCGTTGGGCTAAAATGGGTGGAGATCAATTTCTAACATTCTCTCCTTTGATCTCACTTTATACTTTTATATTTATTACTTTTTAACTTCACTCATTCTATTACAGATTAATGCATAGAACTGTCTCATCGTCACGATCAATCGCCGATAGACTTAACAGCTACAATATATTTTTTCTGTTCTAAAATAGTTACTATACATTTTGGATCATCTTTTAGTTCAGAAATCACAGGCTTTCCCTTAAACCCATGTCGGCAACATGTTCGATAAATACTTTGGGTGGTAAGCCTTTAGTAAGCGTCTTTGCGGTACTTATATGCTCAAGACTTATGATTTGATCTCGAACTTTATCTTTCACAATATAGTATTTTATGTCAATGTGTTTGACAGCACCACTTAACTTATTGTTGTATGCATACGTTACTGCGGGTTCGTTATCGCAGTACAACTTAAGTGGTTTATAGATGTCGTCAACCACTTTTAAACCGGATATGAACTTCTTAAGCCAGTTCACCTGCCCCGTAGCCTCATAACATGCTACAAACTCGGCATACATTGTGGACGATGTAGTAACGGTTTGCTTTGAGCTTTTTCACGAAATAGCTCCTATAGCGAGAGTAAACACATATTCGGATGTAGACTTTTTATCATCTCCTACATAATCAGAATCTGTATACCCCACTATATGGAGTGAATCTGCTTTGAGCTTTTAATTATTTTCCAGATTATTGATTATATTATTATTGGAATTTCTGAAATTAATTAATCCAATTTCAAAATAATTTTAATTAATCGGGTATGCTGACGTCATGTTGAGGTCGTGCTGACGTAATAAGAAATCTAATTTATTTTTAATTATAATTTGGGAATTAATCTAGACTGTTGATTTCAAAATGAACGGTTCTG
>BCLH01001006.1:74012-92144 GCA_001602315.1 Zoysia pacifica | reverse complement strand
CTATCATCTGGCCACCAAACTTTGATAATTGCACCCACTAGGCTTTTATCAAGGCCTTTGTTTTTCCTTGATTGAGGAGTCTGTCAAAAAGAATTAAAAAGCAAATCAAACTACAACATAATATGACAAAATGAAAACTAAGGCAAAGTAAATGAAAAAATGTTTGCAGATCTGTACTGCTTTTACTAGATTATTTAATAAGAGCATAAAAATACACATGGAAAAGTCATTCAGTATCAGCATGCAAATTCTTGACTTGGCAAAACAGTTTCAAGCATTCAGAAGTATTGTAATACAAGTAAAATACTTCTATCATCGAATTCACAAATAACTCAAGACCCGAAGAGGCCATCCCTGTCGCGTACAAGAAAATCAAGCCAAACAAATGTATGTTTGTGTCCAAACTATCATACAATGAGTAACAGTCTTGAGATAGGTGTAACAAGAAGCAAAAAAAATATGGTTACAAGATGCATGGGTAATCAAGCAAGTATATTTACCTCTTTTGTTTCTTGTTCTCGCTTCCTCTTAGATGTGATGTTCTCCACTTTTTCCACAACATGCCCTTTCGGTCTACCTGGTCCCTTGGTTGAAGACTTTGTAGAAACCATTTCCTTTGTTGTGGAAAGAATGTCAAAAAAAAAAATGGCAAACTAATTCAAATTCTAATGCATGAACTGCAGATTGTTCAAGCAATTTAATCTCAAGGTTTGAATTTGGGAAAAACCTATTATGAAACCATTAAATGAATAGCGAGGAATAACATCTACATCTGGCAGAATAAGAATTAACATACAGAATAATCAACATGTACTTAGGATAGAACAGTAGGACAATATTGTTGTCTGACAACAGAACCTTTCCCTGCAACTATAAAAAGGGCAGCATGGTGAACGTAGCTCCCGCTTACGTAGGGTCCACTCCAAGGAAGGGTCCGACCACTTTCGGTCTTCTCTATGTAACCTTTCCCTGCATTTCTGCAAGAGGTTGTTTCCAGGACTTGAACCCGTGACCTCATGTTCACAAGGCAACAGCTTTAGCACAGCGCTAGGGCTCCCCATTCAACATCATGCAAGTATCACCAGAAAAATTATAATAAGGACGTGATAGTACCACCTAGATGACATCAGGGTCAACATTTCACATTAGTGTACATACAACTATTAAAAGCAGGCTTTTGTAAATTGAACATGAAACCTACTAATAGAAACTGACCTTTAGACTCAGATCCTTGTAAGGATCTTCCTCAAAGAGAGTTTCATCCTTTTCTTGCTTTGAACTGATTTTTTTATGCTTCTTTGATGATTCTCCTTCACCAGCCTTTCCCACAGAGGACTTAACATCATCCTTAGCTGATTGTTTTGTTGTCTTCCCAGCTGAATCAGTGGCCTCCTCAGTCTTTTTCACATTAGTTGAAGGTTGGCTCTTTCCAGCAGCCTTCTTCTCTAATGACTTTGGCCCAGGAGGCCGGCCTCGTCTTTTAACGGGCGTAACAGCAACTGGGCCTGGCGTGTCATCAGCTGCTCCACTGGCAGCTTCTACAGAAGACGCAGAACCTTTTTTCTTAGTACCAGGGCCAGATGACTTCTTGGGTTCTACAGCCACAGGTTTTGCACCTTCATAATTACCAGATTCCAAATAATCAGCATCAGCTGTGTTTTCAGCATAGCAAGGTCGTCAAAGAGTGTGAATGTAGCCTATTTTGAGACTCACCATTATCAGCTGGAGTTGCATCGCTTGTAACAGCATTGCCCAGGGTACCATTCATAGAAGGGCCATCTTTTTCAGGATGGCTAACATCTTGCTCAATTTTGTCAGGTTCCTGTCTCAAAAGATACCGATGATGGTGTACCATCAATAATTTTCTATAAACAAAGGAGATGCAGAACATACCTGAGGTGACTCATCAGACATAGTCCTTTCAGAAAGTTTGCTATCATCTACCTGAGCAGAAATAAAGAAAATGCATAAATATGAATGGAATAGAAACTCAAAGTTAACAGCTTTTTAGTATTCAGCCACCAGGTTTTAGGATGAATTTGAGTTACTAGACAAGGATTTCCACGCCACTAACTAAAAGTACATAGATTCCTTCTCAGGCTAAACTAATCACACTTTCATCTTCTAAAACATTTTTTTTTGCATTAATCCACACCTCAAACATAACAACAGAATAAAATATTTAAAACTGTCTACTAGCACCTGTAATTAGGATTGACCTTTTCTCAAGCTAAAAAGGATGCAAACACCAAATATCACTCACGTCAAAAGAACATCTTGTAGTATTTCTTGCATGGTAATAATTTAACTTACAGTTGTTTTAGTAGGGTCAGCATTGTTATCTTTCCTGTCATCTGAGCCCTCTTCACAAACTGATGTGACGATTTCGCTGTATTCACTCAAGGACTTTCTCCTTAGCAAATGCTTAAAGACTGGCTTGAGTTTTTGACGGCACATGCTTATCACCTTCCCAGCAAGCACGAAGGATGGTGAAGACGAATCCTGGCAAATAAAATAAAAAATAAAGATCATGTTTATGATTTCCTTTTGTTACGGATGTATCCATTCCACATTGCTGACTAAAATAAGTTTGTATGAATATACCTTTTCTTTCCTAACATTCTGGAGCAAACATGATGCAATTTGTGGATGGACATCCTCACTTTCTTCAATTACCAATTTCATTATTGTTTCCATGCAGGATTTGACAGCTTCTGAATGTTCAGATCTGAAATACATAACAGAAAAGAAAACCAGAACTTATATGCTGCCATGCTGGATAGAATTTAGCTAAGAATAATGTGAATACAATACATGTACCAGAATGAAGCATAGTGTGCATTTGGACCACTAGCCAGAAAAAAAAATGGAAAATGGCCAATTTGGAAAATCAGCAAAGAGAAGAAGTAGACGAAATTAAGACAAATGATGAGGCTTCTTACGAGACAGTCCTGACGAAGTGCTCAAACATATCATTTATCAAATCATCACAGTCAAGGTCTAACATCACCACGCAGGACCGGACCTTTGCTACAGTATCAAGAATTGAAGCCCTTCTTCCAAAGAAGGGGCCCTCTGTTTTATCTAAATGCTGGAAAGAACCAACAATTACAGCAAACACGTCCTGGAACAAAGTAAATAACATATGTCAGGAAACAAAATACAGCAGAAAATCATCTTAGTAAGAGACTCGGAGAAACAATAAACCTTCATCACATCATCATCATATGGAGCATTAGGTGCAGTGATTCTAGTTATCTCAGAGATACATGATGCAACAGCAAGTCTGACATTTTGGTCGTCGTGGCCCAGAAGCTCTTTCTTGACAAGAGCTCCAGTTGCTGGTTGAAGAGCATCTGATGTGCTCTCAGGAGGTGACTGATCTACCTTAAGTAAGCATTCCTCCACTTCCTGCACAAAAGAACAATTAACTTAGTGTCTTGATCAACGTCTGACAGGCAAGTAGCTGAAATGGCAAGTTACACGATGCAAAAAAAAAAAAATCAATCCCAGAAAAAAAATTATAAAAAAAAACTGTGGATACATGAAACGGAAAAAATCAACTACACCAGAAATGGAAAGGAAAAAAAAAACTAGGTGTAGAACATAATGGTAGTTGTAATAAATCATTCCTACTAGACTATTCCTGTTAACTCTGAATGAGGATGGTTCAGTTTGAAAAGAACAATACAGAACACTGAAACCACTTCTTATCTTCCCATTTTCTCTAGTCTAGGAAATAAATGACATACAAATTTATGAGCACCAGAGAACAAATAACCTAAATCTAAACTCCCAACTCCCAAGTGAGTAGCATCTCAAACTGAACCTAAATCCTCACCAAAGGCAAGACACTGCAATTTTACCTCCAACTCTTCATTCATACCAAGCAGTCACATCAAAATGACATAAGCTACATAGGAAGAAGTGAAATCCTAACAGAAAGAATCAATAAAATCGAACCTAGGATATAAATTCCAGAGGGTCTGATTTCACAGATCATTCCAAAGAAACTATATCTAGATAACTCCACATATCAACAGCGAGCACAGACAATGCAGAATGCTGGAAACAGAAGGTAAACTACATACCCAAAAAGTAAAACCCTAACAGGAGTATAAAAATCAGCAAAACAAGCTTACAATGGAAATTCCAGCTGGCCTGACTTCTCAAAATTCAAATCATTCCAAGGAAACAACATCTAGATAACTCTGCATATCAACAGCCCAGCATGGACAATACAACAAGCTAAAAACGCTTCCTATTTATGCTAGAACAGAAACTAGATAAAATTCTGAACATCTATGACAAAATCAAGCCTAAACATAACAGCCAGGCCAAGTAGCATTCCACCCTCAATCCGCTCAATCATCACAAACAACTACGAGATAAAGTCCCCACAGGATTCGACCGATACAACACACAAGTTATTCGACTGACACTAGCACGATGCAACCGAACGAAAAACAAATATCACCGCAGATGTAACCTAACGATACAGAAACAGATATGGATAGAAACAATCGCTGGGCAATGAGAAGTCTCACCGAGAGAAGCTTGAGCAGGTCCTCCGCGTCGTCGGGCGGAGTCTCTAGGCGTTCCCCGACCATCCTGAGCCGGTCCTCAAGCTGCCGCAGCTCCGGGTCCTTGTCGGCCGCACCGTCGTCCCCCATTCCCCTGCCGAAATCGGGCGTCCACACGCCCGGATCGAAATCCTCCCGGACGAGATCTGTGGCCGCTAGGGTTCTCCCCTCGCGGCAAGAGCCCCGCCGCGCCGCCCAAGCGCAGGAGCAGGTGGAGGAGCGGCGGTGGGTGACGAGGGACGCCGCAGCTGTATTCCCTTCCCCCACCCCTTTGTTCCACGCGAGGCGACGAGGCTTCGGTGCGTCACTGCTCGCTGGGACTCCGTGAGCCGTGAGGTGAGGTTTGGAAGAATCGGCGGGCGGGCGATTTATGGAGCGGGAAGGGCGGGGCTGCTGGTGGTTTGGACTGCGCACTTCCTCGCGGCCTGCCAAAACTGGATACGCTCCTCCAGGCTCCAGCGGACGCGTCCGTTGGAGATGGAATCCTCCTCTCTCGGCCGGCCTCGCGTCCGGTCCGGGGAACGGCCTGCCTCCACCTCACTCCGCGCGATCTCGGCCGTCGCTCACAGGGCGAGGGCGGGCCGATGGCTGCCACGGCGCTCGATGCGGCAGAAATGGAAGCTCGGTCTAGGGGGGCAACGCTCTGCTATACAGTCACCTTGTGCTAAATTTGAAATTAAAGACTTATTTGGAACGGAGGAATTTCAGAGGAATTCTACAGAAAAATCATAACAATCAGTTCAATTTCACAAAAAAAATAGAAAACAAGAAAAATTCTCTATTCCAAAAGAGATATAAACATCTAAAGGGAGAAATTTTGTTTACCTTCTCAAGTTAGACAGGGCGGCGATGCTGCGAGGGGATGATGTAGCGTTTTTGATGTGAAGGGGCAAAGGTAGGGTATAAAATAAAAATGATAACTTGGCATATCACCGGCGCCGGAGAAGACGAGAGGGAGAAGGGGAAAAAAGGTTCGATCGAAATGTCGAGAGGTGGGAGAAGACCGCCCTAAGGCAGAGTATATATAGAGGTAGGAGCGCCAACGGCATTTTGGATCTAACGGTTGTGCGGGCTTGAGTAGAAAAAAGAGGTAACGCACGAAGCGACGCCTTGTTAACTGCAATTAATAATACGTTATCAAATTCAAATACAATTCATACTCTTCTATATCATAGCTTGGATCCCATAGAGAAATTTTGCATCATAACAATAAATAAAAATATTTTAATATCTCACAGTAAATTTAGGCTACTCATCATTCACCCTACAAAGTAACTAGCTTAAAAATTACAGTGAAAGGAATGATGTGCATACCAAGATCATGTCCATGTGGGAATTGTAGAAAGGGAGGGTGGAGGGGGTGATCATATTGAAAACGGACTTGTCCATCTCGGTTGGGCCAAATTTATCGAACAAGGTGGATGGCCCATGAACTTCTTAGGGCCTCTTTGTTTCAGTTGGAGCTTTTGAGATTTTAGAAAAGCTGGCTGGTGGCTAGTTGAAAAGTTAGCTTATAAAATAGTTACTGCTGGCTTTTATAATATATATTTAGCTTCTTTATACACTAAAAATCAAAAAAAGCAGGTCTGAATAAGCTTTTCATCTTTTTAGTTAATTTCATCAGAAGCTAGATTTTCAACGTTCTAAAAACTAGTTTTTCAGAACTTTGTTTGTTTCAGCTTTTTAGTTAAAAAAGCCAATCTAAAAAAGCTGAACCAAATAGAACCAAATAGCCTAGCCTTTTTACGTAAAACGATGTTAGAGCATCTCTAAAAACTCCTCATTAAAAAGACATTTAAAATCAAGTTTAGGGATCAGCCCAAAAAATTTAAGAGATTATTTTTCTTTCCTCCTCCAACAATTCTCCTAATTGAGCTTCAAAATTTGAGTACAGGTTACATTCGTTTTTAACCTATAGATCGACTACTTACGTGAGTTGCGATCTCCTACAGTGCCGGCGAGATCCCAGCGAAGTTCTTCCACTGGTTGCGATCGAGTTCCGTGAACTGAGATCGAGACCAAGCCTTACGTGCCTTGCGTTGGTCCTGCACTCGACGTTGCAGCCCGACGTTGCTTGTTGCCATCATTGCGGCGGCCGTGCACATAGCTCTGGACGGGTCAACGCACGTAGCTCAGAGCACCATCGGTCGGCGCAGGGTGGCGATGGACGCCGCGCAGAGAGAACCAAAGGTGGGGGGCACTGGAGGTGGAGCTCGTCGAGTTCATGGGGAGCTTGGTTTTTTTCTACGCGCGAACAGGTGACAGCGCACGAGAAGGAGGATCAGGGTCTCCGAGAAACTCTCTACATCTACCTACAGAAGAGAAGATTTTGAGGGAGCCTGAAAAGTTGGAAGATGTTTAAGGGATCTGTTGAAAAACATTTTTTAATTTATTTCTCAAATTTTAATTTAAAGAGAGCTAATGAGGTCTTTGGAGATGCTCTTAAGCCTGATACAACGCTGCGATTAGACACGATTGGGTGCCGTTACACGATTACTATACCTCCCGCCTAATTTCTGCACTTGCAGCCAGCTCTGCACCGTGTCATCGCCCATTTCGCGGGTCGTTGCAGAAGGCACGATAATACCGACTACAGCAAGGGTTCATGGGTCAGCAAGGGAAGAATCGTGCACACTCAAAACGAGCAGCTAATCAGTCCCAACGCACATCCTTACGGCCAAGAATCGGTGTGTTCTGTTGGCCAAAATGTGGCTGCCGTCAAGAACTCCCCTACCCCTGTCGCACAGACACTATTCGTGATTCATAACACATCAACTTAGCGAAATGACTGCATAGAGGGATTCGGACTCGGGAGAGATTGTTAATGAACGGGGGAGAGACACATATGAGCACCACAACGATAGCCGATAGCCTCCAATATAAACCCGGCAAGCAGTAAGCAGAAGTACCATGATATCTGACAACCTGTTCAACTTCAAAGGGAGAGTAATACAGACAAGCCATAACCAGTTTGCTGGTTATCAAACCATGAATCTAGCTACAATATATTGACTCCATTATCTAGGAATTAACATGTACTATAAAAAAAAAAATAACACGAACAGGTCGATCCATGGATCATTTCCCGAAGAGCGACTTGAACCACCAGACGCCCTTGCTGTCGGTGGGCGCGGCGTCGCTCTCCGGCGGCGGATCGTCCTGCGGCGTCTTGTGCAGCTTGCTCACGTCGTAGCCTTCCTCCTTGGCCTTCTCCAGCAGCTGGTTGTACACCTCTTCGTCGATGCTCGTCTTCCTGCACAGGATCTGCACACGCATCCACATCGATGTTACACACACACAGGTCAATCGAACGGCTGTATACATATGGAATTAACGGGGATCGCAGTAGCTCGAACGAACGAAACGAACAGCTTACGCACCCAGAGGTTCTTGCGCCGCGGCTCGCCGACGAGCGCGTACTGGTACTCCTCGATCGTCGACGTAGAGCACCCAGTAGTCGCCGACGACGGGGACGACGGGGAGGAAGGGGGCGGGAGGTAGAACTTGACCTTGAGCTTGGCCTCGTCGCTGCCGGGTTCGGCCTTGTACGCCGTGCCCTCGATGCAGTCGCGCTTGCCCTTGCTCCACGTCTCGTTGAGCACGTGCACCGTCGCGCCGTCCTCCCGCAGCGCGTAGGTGGCGCGCTTGTCCCGGCCGTCCCGGGGCTGGAAGAAGCTGGGGAACGACGCGATCTCGTACCACCGCCCCATGTACCGCGCCACGTCCAGACCGCGCACCACCGTCATGTCGGTCCCGCTCTTCGTCGCCGTCTCCGACGCCATTGCTGCCGTCTGTCGGTTGCTTCTTCAGGAGTAGCAGAACCTGCGAATCTGCGATGGAGATATAGAAGGGGAGAGGGTTTTACCAGGAAGGGGAGGAGAGCGCGCGAGAGGATAAGGTGCTGGTTAAGCGAGGAGGACGTGGACGGCTCTGTGCAACGCTTGGCGAGTGTTTGTTCCTTGCTCACGGGGGGCTGCGTGGGGCGTGGCCACTCGACGATCCTGTGTCTGTCTTGCTTGAGCGCTCCCCAAGGTTGAAGTTCTGATGCGGGATGATAACACGAGAAAGTGATCTGACCGGGACGGGAGACCGCGACGCGCCGTAGACCGTAGTGTAGCAAACGTGTCTTGGAGCTTTCTGGCCATGTCATTGTCCATCTTTAGGCTGGAGGTAGGGAACCCTCCTGCCGGCAGCTTCAGGTGTGCAAAGGGAACCCACCCGGAAGTGCGTCACTGTACACCGTTGCGTGTTGGAGGAGAAGGACGCCCGAAGCCGAAGTTTGGTGGGCCGAAGCCGAAGTTTGGTGGGCTTTGCAGTGAAAACGACCCGAAGAAAATTAACTAAAAATTGTGAGGTTCAATCAAATTAAAATTATATTGAAATTTTATTTATTTTTAAATTAAAGCAAAATAAAAGCCGAAATAATCTGTAAAAAGATCTCAGCTCTTTTAACATCCTTACCTGGATCTGGTGCTGGTTATATGTTGGGCTTTATTAGCCTCCGAAGTGTAGTTCTGTGCTGGGCTTTACATGAACGACATGCTGGAATCGAAACGAAAAGAAAAGAAAAGGCCGGACGAGCTCTCGATAATCCAACAACCGATCTTTAATGTACCCTAGCCTCGGAGGAGGAACTAGGAACCGGTTCCCCTGTCGGGTGGGCCAGTAGGTGGCCTACCTGTCACAGCTCTTTCCTCGGAAACACACGCGGGGCGCAGGGAGTGCATGGCATTATCCAGTTTCCCAAAGCATTCCTTTTTTAAAATTGTATAATGCGCTCTCGCATGCACGGTTGTCGCGCGGCCACAAAGAAGAACTCCAAAAAAAAAAAAAAAAACTGCGACCTAATCGCCCTGTTCGTTCCTTTCCTCGCCGTCCGGACACCTCTCCCGCCGCTTCCTTCCTTCCTTCCTCGCTGCGACGAGCCGAAGCCGGTACCCCAACCGCAATGACCACCGCGCTGGCCCGCGCCTCCCGCCTCCGATCCGCCGTGGGGCGGCTTGGGTGCCCCCGCGGCTTCGCCTCCGCAGGAGCTGCCGAGGCTGATGCGTCCGGACGCGGAGCGAGGGCTTTCGCCTCGGCGGCCGCGCTTGCCGCGGGGTCGGGGATGGGGATCTGGATGCTGCCGTCGACGCCGCAGGCGCTTGCGGACTCCGGTTTCGTGGCAGATGACGCTGCCGCAGCAAGCGGTGGTGGTGGTGGGGGAATCTCTGCCGCTTTTGGCAGTGCTGGAGCCACGGGGGAGCGGGAGGAGAAGCGCAGGTTCCTGTTCGGAGGTGAGGTCCGTTGGTTTCATTTCATCTGTGGTGCCATGTGCCTATTGTTGCGCGGTTTTGCACAGTAGCTTTCGCAATGTGATTCACGCGTGCCTGTGGATTTCTTCTGGTCGAGAAGCAAACGTAGCGCTTGTTTTTCACCGCGGGCGAACGTTGCTAGCAATTGATCAATTAAGTTCGCGTTATCTTGTGAATGGGAACAGCACGGTAATTGGTCCACAACCCTCGTTTGCAGACTCATATCGAAGGAGAGTTTTCTTCAACTACGAGAAGAGGATCAGGACGCGTAGCCCTCCAGAAAAGGTAACCACGGCATGCCATATTTATTGCAACTATTTCGTGTTGTATCTCGTGATAAATTTTGGGCGTTCTAATTACATTGTTCCTGTTGCTAGATCTTTGAGTACTTTGCGTCTGTCCACAATCCGGGTGGTGATGTGTACATGTTACCTACCGACTTGATGAGGGCTGTTGTTCCTGTGTTCCCTCCATCGGAATCGAATATTGTCAGGGAAGGAAGGCTGCGAGGGGAGCGTCACCCTGGTGAACTGCATTGTGCTCCTTCAGATTTCTTCATGCTATTTGATACGAATGGCGATGGACTCATCTCCTTTGCTGAGTAAGTTTGTTGTGACTTTGGCCGAATCAAGTGCCTTCCATAGTTCCATTTGCTCCAGTATCTACCCTCTGCTTAATGAGTATATTTGAGTTCTCTCTCTTTTTCATGTTAAACGGTATTGTAAGGTACCATGTGCATATTTAAGCACTGTTATAACATCTTTCGTTCTGTGTATTCTTAGATATTAGTACATGTTAATATGTTTTGTATTTTTTTCTTGTACAGGTACATCTTTTTTGTGACATTACTCAGCATCCCAGAATCAAGCTTTAATGTGGCTTTCAAGATGTTTGACCTTGATCACAACGGGTACGTAGAGCTACTGGCTCTGATTCTGCTTGTAAATTTGTGAGCTTGTTCTCTTTGTCTTCTGTTTCTTTATTCTCATTATCATCTATCGCTGCACAGGGAAATCGACAAAGAAGAATTCAGGAAAGTAATGACATTGATGCGCTCCTATAATAGACAGGGGGCTTCCCACAGGGATGGGTTACGTTTTGGACGTAAGGTGGGTCAGTCTGTGGAAAATGGTGGGCTGGTTGAGTACTTCTTTGGCAAGGATGGGAGTGAACATCTGCACTATGAAAAATTTTCAAAATTTTTAAATCAACTGCATGATGAGGTGATTTATTTATTTTCATATTTTCTTTTATTAAATATACAAGATTTGATGAAAAGTTTAATAAGTCTTTTTCCTTCGCATCAAAAGACCCCCATTTTATGCGCATTTGATAGTGGATATTATGTAGAGACACCAAACATTCATTTTTTTTTGTGAAAATAAATGTTGATGCTACACAAACAGTTTAAAGGTTTCATTTTATTGTTTCTTGAAAGTATTAATTTGCATGAATCTGCTATGCACATAATACTTTGCTGGTTAAAGAAATATGCATAGATTTTTTTTTGTTCCATAAATATGCCACTAGTCTATTCCAACTTGCTTGGGCCTCACAGGCTTTGTTGTTGTTGTTGTTGGTTTTTAAACTTTCTTAAACAAAAGGAATCTTTAGTAGAATCAAGAAAATTATATCTACAAGGAAAAGGCTGCACAATTATTGTGCTGTTCTCTGGCATGTGCTGAACTATATGCAGCTAAGTCATGGCATTTGTTGAATAGCAGATTGTTCGCTTGGAGTTCAGTCACTATGATGTCAAATCATCGAACACAATATCTGTGAAGGATTTTGCCCTATCCATGGTTGCTTCTGCTGAAATGAATCACATAAACAAGCTGCTAGACAGAGTTGATGATTTGGATGGCAATCCTGATCTAAAAGATTTGCATATTACCTTTGAGGTTTGACTATTTCGTATCCTGATATCATGGTTGTTCTTACTGGATTCACCACGTGTGTTTTTATTATATGTAATTTTTAGGAGTTCAAGGCATTTTCTGATCTGCGTCGAAGGCTAGAACCTTTTGCAATTGCTATCTTCAGCTATGGTCAAATAAATGGTTTGTTGACAAAGCAGGATCTAAAACGTGCAGCATCTCATGTAAACTCCTCTGCACCTGCTCTTATTTCCTGCTGATATCAGCTACTTCCTCTGCCTTTTAATTCATATCACTACGACAACATTTTTGGTTCAAACATGAACTAAAAGTGCTGGACTAACATCAGCAATTAAAAACGGAGGAAATTTAATCTTTATTTAGCTACTGCTGATGAAAATGTACTTTTCTTTTTTCTCCCTTTTTGTGGACCACTACCTTTTTCCAACCTAATGCATTGTGTAGGTCAATCTTGTTGTTTAGAGTGTTATCCTATGGATTTACATAGCACAGTCTAATTGACCCCTCTTTCCCTAGTCCCAGTATGAGGGGTCTATGTATTGACCTTGTTTCAACTTTGCAAGATAAAGATACACAGCTCTCCTACATGTTCGAGAAAAGAAAAATGTGCTTCCTTGAAATTTAGTTGCTGGCTGAGATCCTCTAGCTATTCACATAGCTTTTGACTCTGTTCTTGTATCGTGCTTTGTAGGTTTGTGGAGTTGACTTGACTGACAAAGTGGTGGACGTAATTTTCCATGTTTTCGATGCTAACTGTGATGGTAGCCTGAGTTCAGAGGAATTCCTGAGGTCATTGCAAAGACGGGAAAGTGACATTCGCCGACCAGAAACTTCAGGTTTTGTAGGGATGGTCTCCTGCTGGCTGAACTGCACAAAGTGTTCTCTTCGACGGATGCTTTTCTAGTGACTTTTTGATGCTTAACCCCCTTGACTGCTCTTATTTGATGTAAGTACACCCTATGAAGTCACTTGCTTTTTCATTCAGTTTCACCTTGTTCACTCATATAAGTTAATGTCTATCTTAATATTCTTTTGTACCATGTGTTTTGGTTCTGTCTTCTGCGCAGGAGCTGGAGGAAGTGATTGACGACACATATGGTTCTTAAGACACGATTTTCTGTAGATATGCCCTACTGATCTCGTTGTCTTCAGTATGTGACAACTGTAGGATTACATTTCGTTCTAGCCTGAGTGCTCAAATGATACTTCTATGCACGCATGACGTTAAACTACATTACTTGGAACCTCTTGCTAATTGTATGCTTGTATCAGTGGTTGGATGATGATACTTCGTCATGGCTTATCATGTTTTTTCCGTACTTGGACAAATGAACAATAAGATGATCTCTAGGAAATGTTTCTTCCTGGTAATGATGAGTCTGAAAGTGCTGTGAATCGTGACATAATATTGTGTCCTACAATTTCTATACAACGCCCGGCAAGAGGTGCTGCTGATGATGAGGGGCCGTCTGAAGAGCGCTGCAACTAGAGGGTGGAAGTTTTTGAGAGTCATGCGGTGCCCAACGGCGACGAGGCGTCAACAGGCCCTCCATCTTTGCAGCACCGAGCGCGTAAACACTAGGCAGGAGCTCGAACAGTTTAGTCCGTCGTCACCGCCGTCCACCGCAGCCCTTCTCTGCATCGCCGCAGCGAGATCCCCTGCACTGAGCTTGCTGCCACAGCCACATCCAACTTCCCAAGGTTCTGATTTTGGCATCGCTGCAATGTTCAAATCAGACTCTCAAGTGTCAACCCCTACTCATCTAGCTGCAGCCCCTTGATCTGAAATCTACTTCTATATCGCGACCATGACATCATGTACATAACTCAAAAACCAATAATATTATCAGTATGCGAGTCGGACGTTGAGCCTCCTGAGCCAGATGGAGTGCAGCACCATGTGGATCATGTCGAACCGCTGCGCTGGGCGGTGCATCACGAAGTGCCGCTGCGCCTGCAGCACCCTGGCTCGCAGCACGCGGTACCTCCGCTCGGACACCCCGCTCAGGACGGCCTTCAGCTCCGGTACCCTGGCCGCCGGCACGCTCACCGACATCTTGCTCCAGTCGAGCACGTCGCTGAACGGTGGCGGGTACCCCTCCGAGATGATCACGGGCACGCAGCCGGCGAATACGGCCTCGACCACCCTCGGGCTTGCCACCTCGAAGCCGCTCGGGCAGAGGCAGAACCGGGCCCTGGCCATCAGCGCGTGGTAGTCCTGCCCGGGCGGGAGGTACTCGTGCACGTCCATGTCCGGGTCCTTCTTGCCGAGCCAGTACCCCAGGAGCGCCTTGCGGATGCTGCCGTGCATGCCGCCGGCGAAGAAGGCGAGCGTGGTTCGGTTCTCGGGCGGGAGGCCGAAAGTCGGACGGCGGAGGATGCCGTCGGCGAGGTTCACCTCCGGCAGCGTCGCGTCCTTGCGCGGGACGAATCCCTCCGAGGTGTTGGCGTTGCACAGCACACGGATCGCGTTTCCGTAGAGCTCCCGGTTCGCTTTGGAGACCAGCGGTGCCTGCCCATATCATGCAACGCAGCATGAAAACGATGAACTGCAAATGAATGCATGCATGGGCACTGTACGAGACATCTAAATTACCCAGTCATGGCATGACACGAAGACGTGGTCGGCGCCACGGGACCTGTTCCAGTACGGGTACCTCTGCGCGACGACGTCGATGTAGTCGGCGACGTGCCGGCGCAGCGGGCCGAGCTTGGCCGGCTGGTTGAAGCTGTAGACGTACCTGACAAGGTTGCAGACGCTGACGGGGAGCAGGAACGCGTGGGCCTCGTCGGGGTCCCGCGCGGCGAACCGGTTCCGGGGGTCCTCCATCTCCTCCAGGAACTGCCCCTCGATGGAGTAGATGTCCGCGCCCGGGCCCAGGTGCGCCAGCGGCGGCTCGCCCTCCCGGTACGTCCACACCTTGAACCTCCTCTCCATCTCCACGTAGCTCCTGTGGAACGCCCGCGCGTTGCGGTAGATGGCGCCGCGCGGCACGAAGGCGCCGCCGGCGGCGTCCTTGAAGCTCCGCCGGGTCGCCGCCGGCGTGTCATCCGCGCGTGCCGCGCGGCGGATGTCCGCACGGGACCGGGCCAGGCCGGCCTCGATCGGGGCCACGCTCACCTGCAGTAATACGCGCGGAACTAATCGAACGTGCTCTATGGTGCAGTAGTAGTCAGTAGATACGAAGTGACAAAACAGCGGTGAAAGGTGCATGCGTGCGCGTCTCGCCGTACCGTGTTGACCGGCCGAGCGGTGGCGGGCAGCCGGGACGCCTTCTGGGGCTCATGCGGGGCGTGCCGCAGGAAGTGCTCCCGGCGGCGGTCCCCGCTGGTGGTGGACGTTGACACACCGCCGTCCGTGATGGCGGGAGGCAGCACGACGGCGGCGGCAATGAGCGCGAAGACAACGAGCGGCACGGCGATCGCCGCAACGCGGCCGCCTCCGTTCCCCATGGACGCGGTCGAGGGCAGCCTTCTTGGTTCGAACGCCGTATCTCGGCTCTTCCACTAACGAACTACTCGCCTTCTGTGGAAGAAAATTCTCCGGGGCACGCCGGCTTCCAGGATTTCAGCCGCGAGCCAACCAACAAAGCCCAGCGGGACTCAACGATAGAGCCCAGCTACGCAAAAGTCGTACCAGGAAGCCGAAGACTCAAGGAGAAAAGATGACTTCGATCCTGTTTCTCGCATCGCTCAACGGAACACCAACATCGAAGTGCAAATGAAGAATCCACCGCCGCGCTGGCGCTACTCGTGCTCGAGGCGTCGTGCATATCGAGTAGGACGTGCACACGCGACGCACGGAGAGAGCAAGTCGGTTCTAGTTAGGTTAATGTTCCGTCGAACCGTTGATGGTCAGCGAATGCAAAATGCAGTTGGCTGGTGGTGTAGCAGCCCAGTCCGTAAGTATTTAGAACAATAATTCTGCCAAAATTGTGAGGGCAACCGGGCAAATGGACAACATCACAAAACAGAAATAAACGAATTGTAAGTTCGAAGACCACAAAAAACATAATTCAGAACCATTTTTTTTTACTTCGAACAATGCATTCAGCTCCAAGTATTAAAACGTAAACGTAGGCAGATACAACGAAATCGACACATAGTCGTTCCAGATGGCGAGGAAGCACGCTATTTACAATTTTGCTTCTTCCCTTCGCGTCTTGGAAGACACGTGGAGCAAACAAACTACCTGTTCAGTTCAGTTCTCCAGGTACCGCGAAACGAAGGGCTCACAGGCGGAGAGCACGACACGCACGCTAACAAATTGCATATGTACAGAACGGCCTGCTCCAGCCTGAAAATCATTGTCAGAGATTCTCAATCGCCAAGCGACTATGGTCGCATGGTTATCAGATTAGGAAGCACTGATGCCTTAAGCTTCTTCATCTCATTAGCTGTCACCCTGCTGGAATCAAGAGACAACGACCGCAGGTTCTGCAGGTCCTTCAGGTGTTTGAGGCCTGCATTGGATACCCGCGAGTTTGAGACGTTCAACGAGACCAAAGCAGTTAAACCTGTGTAAAATGGATGTCCATGAGGCATTTTAAGGGTTCACAGGGCACAGAATGAGCTTGTTTTGATGCACTATAGTATTACCAGAAATCAGCTCCAAGGTTTTGTCTGTCAGATTAACATTTTGTGAAAGATTAAGGAATGTCAAAGCTTTCAGATCCTTGATATTTTTCACTCCGGCATCGGTAATTGACCCACCGCAGATTTCAAGAGACTGAAGGTTCTTAAAACCTGCAATAGCATAATGGCCCCTCTTAGCTGTAGAAATTCCAATAATCGTTTGTTCGAAATGATCTTCAGACTGGGTATAGTGATGCCCAAATAACACCACATAACAAGCTGTCCGACTTAAGAACATCCAGACAAAAAAGATGTACAGTGGGACTACTTAAATACTCCTATTTCAGCAGACAAAAAAGCTAGGCTCAGTTCCTAACAACAACAAAAATAAAAACGAGTATTTGGAAGATACTTGAGTACGGAGTAAGAAACCATAAAAAGATCAATACTCTCGAAATAAAACCACATGCAAAATTTGTAATTACGCAACAAAGTCCGCAGCCCAGATAATTTTGGAAGCGTGCTCTTACATCTGAAGCAGTTTGTTCCAGAGTCAGTTATGCGAGCACCAAAAAGGTCAAGATGAGTCAATCCGCTAAGACCTGCATTAGCCCAACATGGATTATAATTTTAGTTCAAATGAGGTACTGAATCTCACAAACTGATTAAAGAACATGCGTATGAATCTGCCAGACTTTTTGCCAAGATATCAGTGGCACCTAACACATAGCAAAAGATGAAGAACAAAAGAAGGATCATGTGTGAACACATACTTGTAAGTGCCGCCAAGCCTAAATCAGTAATTTGGTCATTATCAAGATTGATTGACTTCAGTGAACTCAACGTGGCAATCTTCTTCAGACTCTCATCCGTGACAAAGGTAAACGATAGATTAAGGCTTTGCAAATTGCAAAGACCTGCAAAATTGGAATAGTGGAGAGCTTCTTAATTATTATATTTGGTTCTCATGCTAGAAGAGACACATATCTGGATACTACAAAACATCTTCAAATGGTTTATGAGGCAGTTTAGTCGATGAGAATTAGCATAAAAAAGGGTTAGGCCAATAGCCAAAGTTAAGGATATCCCAAAAACCATAAAATGCCCGTAAAAAAGGTCAGAAGTCACGACAAACCAGACAGATGACGGAGCCCATTGCTTCCAACTTCAGTATCAGAAAGCACCAAGCTTTGTAATAACACAAGGCCTGCATAAAACAGACACATACTGTCACAAGAATAAGAGAGTAAAATATACCAAAGATTGCAGTCCAGTAGACTCAAAAGTCAAAGGAGCAAACTCACAGGTACAAGGTAACATAAAAATTTAGGTTAGATAACAACAAAATACCACATTAGTGCTGTAGCAGACTAAGCATGAAATAAGTAACTAACCTTTCAGATGTGAAACGCCTTCGTCTCCAATTCTGCATGAATCCAAGTTTAAGGACTCCAAGCTGTATAATTCTGGAAGAAATAAGGAGCATAAGATTTCAACTTAACTAAATTGGAGTGGAATAGTATAAAAATCAGAAGAGGGTAATCATCAGTCGATAACAATAGTCATGATGAATACTCATGTAACGGTGCAAGTGGAAATGTCATTCTGTATTTCTATAATCGTTTTGAAACATTCTTTTATATGTCTCTAACATATATATTTTCTGGATATTAGATAGGAACCAGTAGTATCAAGACTCATTATAAAAAGGAAAAATCTCGAGCCCTTGAAAGAAAATGACATGATCAGTAATCTAACAAGGTGATACATGTGGTGTCTATT
>BCLH01001006.1:60472-70934 GCA_001602315.1 Zoysia pacifica | reverse complement strand
CGAATTCTTCGGAACGATTCTGCCAAAATCCATATTTCACGGATCGAGCATCAGACCAGCATGTGCCCCAAAGAACAGAATCCTGCCAATTAGCACGATCTGAAATTTACTCAAAACATGAACAGACCACCACAGCGATCGAACTCGAGTCAACATCCAACAGCGCAGAGAGGCGATCAAAGCGTCCTCCCAAAACCTCGCCGATCAGATTAAACAATGAATCCCAGGTAACGGAAGGCGTCATAAAGCCGACCAAATTTGGGGGAAAGCAACAGTTCCCAGCTACTCCGGCACCCGATGAGTCCCGCAGAAGAAAACCGAGCCCGGCGCGGAATTCTCACCCGCCGCAAAGACCAGCGAGCCGCTCCGCCGCCACCAATCGAATCCACCGGTAAGGTCTATCGCCCCGCAGGCCGCGGCTCCAGCCCCACACAGCAACCACTGCAGCGCCCACAAATATCTGACGAAGTGATGAGTTCTCTCGCTGCGGAAGAGAGGGGCGCAAAGGGAAAGGATGGCAGGTAATGCAAGTGGGGTGAACTGACGGAGAAGTGTGCGCCGGCGCGTGAGCTCCACGTGTCCCCAGGGCACTGTGGTCTGTGGATGATGAGTGGGCCCGGAACGACGCTGTCGCGCGGGCGGCCGGCTGGGTGGGTAGGGGAGGAATGGATGCCGCGGGGCAGTGGGCCCGTGAGACGGGAAGGATAAGGCGAAAGGGAGCACCGAGCTCGGGGAGCGGCCCCGCGGCTAAACGGGATTTTGTACATACGGGGTGTGTTCGTATGTGATTTTAACAGCGAATAACGGCGGCTGCTGTTTACTGCTAAAGTTGCAATAGTGAGGAGTAATAAATAGTGTCAGATGTTTCTTATGTCGGCACAATGTGAATTTGTATCTTCTTAACTGATATGACTTAATCTGTGATGTATTTAAGAATATAATGTGGTTTGGGTCACCGCGAGTATAATACTCTACATTCAAAGATCGAAATCGACGAACTCATATATAATCGAGTGAGTTACAATAACAAAATGGCTCTTAAACGGGTAGAATCTTTAGCGCGCCTTTGTGGATATATAGTTATGTTACTCTATGTGTTTCTTTTATTGTATGAGGTCTTCGAAGAGCTTTTATATAGAGGTCGAACAGAGTTACAATGCGAGTTAACGGGTGGTTTAGATGGGAGTCACAACGAAACTTTTATGCTCACGAAATTAGATGTCTTATGACAGATACGGTATAATCAAACTTAGTTCTTAAAGGATGGTGCCTTTTTTAATGAGTGGGGTTGCCATCAAACTTGTCCGCCATAAAACCGAGTCTCATCTGACGAATAAGGTCAACATCTTCTAGAGTGTATAAGGTGATTCTCTCGCCCTGAACGGTTATCTAACTTCAGCTGTCATCCTTGATATGCCTCTTGTTCAGTGTTGAGAGACAAAATTGCTTTACCGTTAGATTTATCGCCCCGTTGCCTTGTATAGTCGTTAAAAATCTCTGTGTTGATAAGATCTTGTCGTTGTCGTCGGTTGGTCACCCGACCGTGAGGTCAAAAAATAAGTTGGTTGATTAGTTATCTTAATGTTATGTTACTCTCGACTCTACATAGGTCGGAGTGATTTGTGACTGAGGCGGTCAAATCTTTTGATCGAGCTTCATAAAATTTTGCAAGATTCTTTTTTCGGTCTTAAAAAGTGTGAGTTGGCCATCGCTGATAGGCCGGAGATGGTAGTTTAGACTGTTAAATAATCTCGGTTGTAAATTTGCGAGGGATATTATACTGACAAATAGCATCCGAACAACAGTCGCAGCTGTGGGCAGCAGTTAAAATCTCATCCACCCACGGATTCAGATGAGGATGTCTCCAGAACTACCCGATCAAAGAATCAAAAGGCAAAGAGACATCGTTGTTTTTTCAGTGGCCACCCAGATGGCACTCTCAGCCGAGTCCGTCGTCAGTTTGATTTTTCTCGCCCGGCGGCCGCATCCGCCACAAATGAAAAAAAAAGGTCGCGGCCGCACGCAAACAAGATGCTGATTGTGCGGCCGTTTGTGTGGCCCTTTTTGTGGTTTTACCTGGCCCCTGTTTGGGCCCATGGTTGGCCTTTTTGTCTTTAGCACCGTCATTTTCTGTTGCTAAACTGTTGTAAACACTTTTTTGGTGACTAGACTTGAATTGCAAGTTCCACTTATACTCCTATATAACATGCTTATGATATGGACAAGTAGCGGTGCCTTTTATAAAAATTCACTCTTTAAAAAGTAGTTTTTTTAAGATACACACGGTAAAATATTTTCAACAAAAATAAGTTAGACTACGTGCATAAAAAATATACTCAAAATTATCTTTTCTTATATCTGACGGATAAAATTTCTTCATAGACACTCATTACAAATCTAACGAGTAAACTCTTTCGGATCTCTCAGATCTTAAACCTATACGTATTATTATTAGTTAACAAAACATAACTAACAAAAAAAATATAAGATCTAAACAAAATTATTAAAAAACAAAACAAATTTCAGTTAGTACATTATTGCTTGGAGCAGTTAAATGTCCACATCTCCTCGGTTTGAGAACGTGCAGAATCTCCAGGAGATAAGGTGCATGAATATTCTAGGTATTTCCAAAGCTGTCGGCTCCTCTTTTCAAAAGAGTTGTTTCTTGTGAGAACCGTTTAAGTTAAGTTTTAATTAGTCGAATTAGTTTGATATTTTAAATCACACACAAGCTCAAATTCAATTAACAAGAAATCAACCTCAGTAGTCCTCCGATATGCTCATAAACATTACCCTAAACACGACGATGAGTACTGCGCAACAAAAAACATTTTTAAACACAAACTGAAAGACAGTGTGCTTAGTCCATAAACACCACCGTCACGCAAAGGACAAATAAGGACTACTCATTCTCTTCGCCGGCATCGACAGGGAAAAAATAACCAAAAACTATCTCATCCTCGTCTGCAAAACTTTAATATTTGCAAATATGAGTACGGAGGTATTCAGCATGACTTACTCGTGAGATATACATCTCAACTTCAAGGATCACAAATGAGGTATTAGCAAAGATAATAATACAACAAGACTTATTTACGGAAAAATAGTAGATATTAATAAATTATAAGCATAAGCCTAAAGTAAAGACTTATGGGCAACTAATTACTAAACCCAAACAATTAAATAATTTTTTAAAGGTCGTAACAAAAAATGTATCAACAATATATCTCTAATATATCTCACAACTTTACTATCAGTGATTAAAAAAGTGAAGTTGTTAACTACGATAAAAATCAATATACACTAAGCTTGGTCATAACTGAGACCGCGGTGATTCGAACCGATTACACACCCTGAAGGGAGTTCAACTGTACCTACACGACTTGAAGACCATCCGACTCGTGACGTTACATAAAAGGGTACTTATGTCAACTTTTCTCTCATTCATTCTCGAACGGTTAAACAATCGATATGTCTGAGAGGACCGGTTCCGTGTCTCGTAGAAGCCCAGCGGTCACTCATGCGTGTCAGTTAAGACATGTCGTCATGGTCAAACGCTGGTATGCAAATAAGATATTCGGCTTGTCTTACCATTATATTTGACATGCGGTATGAACAGAAAGTGCTTAGGCTAACAATTCACAACGACCGGTCCTTAACTGACACAGACAAAGCTACCGCACATAGAACTCCTTTTTTACTGCTAACCTATACTTCCCTGTTTGATCTCAATATTATCATCTTCAAGTTTAGACCATCCATACGAGTAACAAAGTAAATAAGATCCTGTACCCACGAAAAGGTGGTGACCTTCCATCGATTCGACTTCAACCGGTCTAAACGTGGCTAAGCAAGAGACACCGTAACTAAGAACTACCAACTTAAATCTATAAATTTAAGACTACAAGAAGTGGGTAATAATCAGAGCTAACATAACCAAACTTATCTTATTGTCTGACAATGCGATAATAATACACTAATTTATTTCATAATTTATATAAAACAAAGATCAGTATACATGATACTTGCCTTACGTTGTTGAAGTATGCTCAGCAAAACTTTCCATAGGTGCTTCACCCTCTATAGCACCCACGTCACTCTTGAGTACATTGTTCACTAAACAATGAAACAACGATGGTATAAATATGTATACTATGCAATGCCATGACAATAATGCATAAAACAAATCAATTTTATTTGTTGAGTTAATATATGAGAGATTTAAATGTGCTGGTAATTACGAAAATTACTAAAACAATTAATACATTTAAAATCTTTTCTATTACTAGATAGAGTAAATATTTAATTTAAATAGTTAATCACTATAAATAAAATAAGGTAAATAATTTGGGTAAACCTAGCAGGTTAAAATGTCAGGGGTTTAATTAATTACCTCGAAAAATATAACCACATCTAGTATAAATAATTTAGTTAATTACTAAAGCAATTCACTTAATTTGGTTAGATAAACTAGTTTAGTAATACTCAGTAATGTTTATGAACTCTAACAAATTTTAATAGGTCAAAATTTAGTAAATATAATTTAGAACAAAATTTGGTTAATTGTAAACAACTATACTAATTACTATGAGTTAATTATAAAAAACAGAGATAAATTAATTATAAAATAATTATCGAAGAAATTAGCCTAAAATTTTTATGCTATTCTTTAATACCTAAGGGACATGCATGCAAAAAATTCCCTAATTACTCATGCATAATAAATTAATTAGGAATTAAAGATGCATAAACCATTTTCTACAATTAATCATTATTAAAACAATTAATTACTTGTATTTATTAGCTTCAATAAAACTTTTATGATTTTTGGAGTCTAACAAAGTTGGTTTCAGATTTTTTTTTGAGCTAGTATGAATTTTGTGTGAATTTTATAATTTTTATCGAATATCTACGCAAATAATAAAGGAGTTCTGAAATTAATTACTTGTATTTGAGCTACCCACATGCCGGCTCTGGGCAGCTGGCCACAGACCTTAGGCGCACCGGATCGGCTCGGCCACAGCCGATCCGCCTAGGCCAGCGCGCACGCCCATGGCGCGGCGGTGCGCCTTGGGGAAGGCGCCAAAATGGCATGCACAGCCTTACGAGTCCGAAGGAGAGGTCTCTGCAGCCGGACCTCGCCGAAAAAGGGGTCGACGACGGCGAGCGGCTCGGGTCCAACTTCGATGAGGTCGGGACGGCTCTCCGGTTGACGAAAAATCTAACAAAAAAATCCGTAGAGCTTCACAAGTGGACGGAGATGAGTGGCGCGGAGGTTGTCGTCGACGAAGATGGCCGGACGTAGGTCGGCACCGGCGGGGTTCTCGGGTCCGATGAACGGCGGCGGAAAACTCTCCAAATCCCTGCACGAATGGCAATGATTTCAACCTGAAAAATCAACCAGGGAGTGCACCAAGGGATTGAGGAGCTAGAGCCACACTGGTTCGGAGAGGAAGCTCACTGGAAGGAGGTCGATTTGGAGGAATGGCGTCGCCAGCCCGAAGCTCAAAGTTTTGGGGAAAACTTCAGATTCCGGCAGGTCGGCAAGGAATGGTGCTGGGAGCTCGAGGCGAGGACGGCGCGCACGCTCATGGAGAGAGGAGGGCCGAGGGGCAGCCGGCGGTGACTTTCCTCGGAGCTCGCCCGGTCCAGTCGGGCGCAAGCGAGAGGGAAGCCAAGAGAGGGCGAGAGAGAGAGTGAGAGGAGCTGGTTGGGGATGAGGGGGCGCGGCAATAACTCGAGGGGACACATCCGCGGCTGCTTGGCACACATGCAAGGGCGCCGGCCCAGAAGAGGGGCACCTGGCACTGTGCGCTGTCCGTACGCTGCTGGAGGAAGAAAAAAGAGCGACTCACAGGTAGGGCGCGCAGAAGCATCTAATTCTTGATTTTCTGAAATTCTCCGGCAGCTATCTGTTTTTGCCTCAAAAGCTCACCTTCCCGAGATCCGATGAATTTGAAATTTTTCAGGGCTGAAGAACTTTTTATGCGGAACAACTTTCCTTTTGGTAGCATCTCCAAATTCGAAAAGGATTTAATTCTATGAAATTCGAAAGGCAGCTAGCTGAAAAGAGGACTAAAAATAATTTGTGATTTACATTTTTGGTTTTAAATTTTGTAAAAATTCTTTTTATACTTTCTAAACCTTGTGTTCACTTTAGAACAAGAATTTGTTTTTACATCTTTCCCTTGAAATTTTTAATTTGCTTTATTTGAAATTTTTATATTCAATTTTAAATTTTGAAAAATCTTGACTTCGAATATTTAAATTTTTGCTTTCAAAGTGAATCCTCAATTGAAAGATGTGGGAAGTTACATTTCTGCTCACCCAGAGAGCAAAAGAGAAGCATCGGGAGAAGCTGAAGGATAGTAAATTTTAGTATTAATATATTATTTTTAAAATTAATATTTTTTTAAAATTGTAACGTTAGCACATGTATCAAAAATAGTTTTATAAAAAAAAAGTTTTCCCTTCCATGTTTGCGGCTGCCGGCCAACGACCATGGCGTCGAAGCCCATGTTCCACGCACAGATTCTATATCTAGTCCGGTGGCAGCCGCAGAAAATCCTCCCAGACGCGTCGTGGGCCCAAAGGACAGTGGACACGGCGGGCGGTGCGCGACATGTACACACAACAGTACGACCGGCAACACGACCAAGTCGTGAGCACATCAGCACTTGCCCTTTGCCGGCTGAACGCTGTAACTGGCGGTCGGAGGCTTCGATCTGGCCGGAGTCTAGCCCAAACGGGACACGAGGTTGCTTCTGCATGAGAAATTGTGTCCAGCATCGTGCGCCGTGGGCTTCCATACTTCTCCGCCCGGAAGGGCCCTCTCCCGTTTTTGTCGAGGCACGGCAGCGGCGGTTCCCCGCTCCACGCCGAGCAGGACGCTGCGGAAACAGCAAGCGCGGAGTGGCGCGCCGGCTTTCCGACGTGGTTCGCCGCTGCTTCAGCCAAAGCATCGAAACATTTCGTCAACCCTTTTCACGCTTTCAGCGAGGGCACCGCCCTTGCTCCGATCGATTTACTACCCGCACCAACTGATCTCATCTACTCTTTCGTTTTTTAATTAATATCGTCATTAACTTTTATATTTAATTTAATCATTCATTTTATTTAAAAATTTTATTTAGATATATAAAATTTTAAGTTGTGACTCAAATTATTCTAATAATAAATTAAATTATATAAAATTTATCAAAATTTTTTAATAAAATAAATAATTAAAATTAAATATAAAAATTAAAGATGATATCAATTAAAGAAGAAACGAAGGGAGTATGCTTCAGTTTAGTGTGGTGCGTGCTCCACCAGAGGGGATTGCCTTTGGACGGAATGAATGGAAAGCGTCGTGTGTAGAGCCGTAGAGGGCAACGACCTCTTCCCGGTTCGATGGAATCGTGGAAGAGGGGTGCTGCGTGTTGCTTGGACCACGGCGCGCCATAGACGGAGACGCCGTAAGAACGACGGATGGTGGAGCTACGTGGCCCGGACGGTCGGAGCAGACGGAGCCCGATCTTGGGGGGATGTTTGGATTGCTATCTTCACCTACCTTTCTAAATTTTGGTAAGCTTTTGAAATTTGACAGCTGTTTGCTTTTTCACTAATTTTTAGGATGTCAAATAAAATTTGGTCACGCTAGTATATTTTCACAGCCAACGTTGGCGTCCATCAGGGCGAGGAATTCGCTCGCCCGTGCGTCCAACGGCGCTGCCAAAGTTGATTGGGGTGACATGTTTTTTTAGTGGTTGCACAACTTACGAGATTTAGTG
This sequence comes from Zoysia pacifica, assembly GCA_001602315.1. Lineage (NCBI taxonomy): Eukaryota > Viridiplantae > Streptophyta > Magnoliopsida > Poales > Poaceae > Zoysia > Zoysia pacifica. The sequence continues at coordinate 63,162 of BCLH01001006.1, read as the reverse complement.
ATTAGCTAGATTTAAACCATTTTATCTCTCAAACTATTAATTTGATTTTATCATTAAACTTATTACAATTTATTCTATAAAATGAGATCTCACTTGACAATATTTCACATTTAAATATTTGTTATGACACATAAGTTTCATATATTATACTAAATAAATTTGATAAACTTTGATAAGATTACAATTCAAACGTCATTGTTTACTTAACAAACTGGTGGTACGAGAAATTTGATAAATTTAGTAAGATCATAATCCAAACAAAATTATTTCACCAACGTTTTGACGTCGCTCACAAGTTAGTAACTCAATTTTAGTAATTTGACGTCGCCCTACGAGTTAGTAACTCTAAATTTTAATAAAGCTTACTGTAGATACGAACAAACAGCCCTTGCTCCCATTCAAACTCGATCAATCTCATATCAGAATCCATCAGTAACCCTGCAGCGTCTTCTTGCTGACACGTCCCGACTCTCGCGGGACACGCGTTGGAGACGAATCAGTGACTCATCATCAGGGCTGGCCCTGCTTTTTCAGTTTCCTTTTCTTGAGAGGAGCGTCTGGGCCATGCTTTCTGTTGTCGTTGCCCGCGTTCGCGCTCTTGTGGCTCACGAAGGCTTTATTATTGGGCTGGAGGCATGGTGCCAGACGCTCGTGAGCCTGGTACGCAGGAACTAGGACGTCAAGTCCTGGTCCTGGGCCAAATAACGCGTCGAAAAGGGCCAGCTCAACGCAATGAGCGCGCGTTGCCGCGTGGTAAATGTCGTCGAGAAAAGGCGGGAACTTCCCCCCCAGCCATGATTTGAACAGTAGCTCTGGACGCAGCAGCAATCCGCTCGATTTGAAGCTTAGGACTCGCTGTCCTTTGGCCCTTTATCTCCAAAAATAAAAACACCAATGCCTTGCTATAAGTGAACAAGCTCAACCATTCCCATACTTTTCCATTTGCACCTGACAGTTCCATCAGATTTTGATTATTCAACAGGTACATCATACCTAAGCCCTTTACCGCTCACGTGATATCAGGCCGACGGTGCAACCAATTACTTACAAGGGGAAAAGCCTGACGGAAGGCCAAGAACAAAAAGGCTATCACGTTGGCTTGCTCAGCGGCTGCAAAATACGCTCAGGTAATGAGGCCCGTTGAATCGAACGCATAAAATGGACACCTTCCAGCAATCCAGCTCCAAATGCGTCTTCCCAGCTTAGGTTGGATTGAACCATGAGTTCCCCATAACGTTCACACGCCCACTCCCACTCCCACGGATGCTTGCACCATTGGGGGCTATCGGGGAAGTGGGGATCAACGAGGATGGCAGGCCAGCTGCCACTGAAGAGGGCGAGGAGAATAAGCCAGGGACGTGTGCAAGAGATGTGCCACCCAAGAGATGGTCGCTGCCTTTTCTTTGTTGAATTGCACGGATCCGTCTTAAATTTTGCTCGTGGATGTTCGCAAGTGCCTCAAGCTTATCCAGCGACAAATCTTCAACACCAGCACCGCACAGTAGGTCATGCCGAGTCATCCAATCATGGAGTGATGTTTCGAGTCTCTGAATGTATTGCTGAAAGAAGGCGCATAAGTAAACACAATAGTTAAGCTGCGATGCAAAGTTCCAAAGTACAAAATAATAAAAATCAGTATATGGACATGGCAAACATAGTGAAATTGCTCATCATAAAAGTACCACACATCTTGGGAAGTACCCTTCTGAAATTTGACGCACAAACCACGGCAGGGTTGATTTTCATGCATCAAGTAGGGTTTTTTTTTTTACTGCATGCATCAAGTGGTTATGAACAAATTCCTAGCCTACTAAATTTTTAGGGCAAAGTTTAAAATGTATGACGTAAAATATTATCATCTTTTAATAAGGTATCAGAGAAAATCAGAACAAACTGCTGTTGTGCAAACGCAAAAAATTAGCAAGGGGGGAAGAACCTGTTGAGCTTGCAGTTTTGACTCCATTCCATCAATGTATGCTTCACAACGACTAATTTGTTCTTCTTTTTCCTTTTTTTCTCCCACAGCTTGCCCAACCGTCTGTGTCAGCCTTCTCACTTCATTCTCAAGTGATTTTCGAATCTCTTCACGAGTCAGTGTTTCAGCTGCATAACGTTTTGATTCTTCATCGGACCTTTTCCTTGAAGTTTCAGCATTCTTCAACCTTTCTGTTAGTATATTTTTCTCATTTGTTAATTTCTGCAGCATATAAAGACATTAGTTTTTTTTTTTTTTTTTGTAAATGTATAGCATCAATTCTGTTATCAGTAAAATGCAAATAGCCACATCAAGGTAATGACAAAATTAACAAGGAAGTCAACATTACCTCAAATACATACATATAATATACGCAGTTGGTTAGTATGAGTATTTGCTATTAGATGAAGTCCAATTTACTCTCAAGTATAGCCAAAGTCTAAATAACCCCCCTAAACTATGTTTTGATTTGTTTTACTTGGCTAAAACGTAATTTTGGGTTAATTTACCCCCTCATACAATTTGTCCCTTTTTTTTCTCAACACAAAAGCATAATCTTAAGATCAAACTTTACGAGCTGAAAGCACATCATAAAACAAGTTAAAAAGGATTATTGCTTTTAATCATTATTTTTAAGGAAATACATTTAATAGTAAATTAATCTTTTGGATACAAAACTATATGCAAAATAATGGTAAAAAAATTCAAGACGTAT